>JAOXNK010005367.1:0-10584 GCA_028566675.1 Hypoxylon intermedium | reverse complement strand
GAATTCACTTCTTTCATAAATAGTTATACCCTCTCCCGATTTCCTAAGGTCCATCTTGGATACTCCAGAATCATATGTCGGCGTCGCCAAATATGCCTACGAGAAAACTGCCCTTGGCAATGTCCCGAATTGCCTTTCAACGATGCTCCAAGACGATGGGAAGACCCAGGCCACCGGGTACGCCCACTGGCAGGTATAGAGGTTACAACAGACGCCTGCCCTGCTGTTAGCGCTTGGGGATGATCTGTCGGGCTTTGTGTACATTTTCAAAAAGAAAAAAGAAAGGAAAAAAAAAAACTCCGTGTCTTCCTGTCTTCTTCATTGAGCATGGAGGTGTTGCTAACATCTGCCTACCTAGGTAAATAGGCGTAGATACTCCCATGCGGATGATAATTGATTGAATCTAGTGAAGGCTGCAGGCATGCACCTATATTTCAATGGCGATTTTATCTTGCTGCATAATAAGTGGTATCTACACTAATGACATAGGTGGTGGACCGTGGGATGGCTAAGCATTTTATTTTAGTCGCTGATGTCAGGATCTTGGGTCGATGGCGCTGGCACCGGGATCCAGCTTCAGTATAGCGCCTGGCCAAAAGGCCCAAAAGGACCCCGACAGGCCAATATGTAAGACGGCTGACGGATCATTCCGTACTCACTCGGCAGAGCAAGAAAGTGGCACAGATTACCAATGGTACTTTGTAGAACCAGACATGATGCCGGTACGGATCTATCACACTGCAAGGGGCCGTCCAAATGTCCATAATCAATTCTTCAAGATACTTTGATACATACTACTGTACCTCCATTATGTTCGTCCCGTCTTATTTCAAATCTATTCCGAGGACTACGGAATAAGGGGGTGATTGTTACCTAGTACCAGTCCTACAGTATCGCCCACGTATGATCTTCAGCCTGGGGCACTATTCAGTGTCGGAGAACCTGCTATTCCTACCTACATAGGGTGCGCGTATGACCTGAATCAAACATTGAGCCATGATCGATAGTCGCGGATTGTGGCGGCGGGGGATCTCGCATTTGCCAGCAGCGTAGCATTCGTAGATACTACGTTGGCTAGGCTACCTTAGGTAGGTATGTATGGCCTGCAGCCTGCCCACCCAGATTCCTGATCCCATGCTCGCTGGCTCGCTAACTCAGCCATAACAGTAGTGCAGCTACGGACTACGTACAGCTCATCCGTAATCTAAACTCAGCTAGGCGTCCATTATCCAGAGGAACAGTCTGTGTGAGGCTCCTTTTCGGCAATGTCTAATATGATGTGATCGCCAGCTGAACCCGAGCAAGCCTGGTCGCAGCGTTCCAAGCAGCCCTGGCCCTACAACCTATCACAAGCCGAAGAGAGTCTATTCAACTGCCCAAGTTGTAATCTCGTACGGTGTGAAACAGCTGAAGGATTCTTCTGCGTGGAGGGTCGATGAACCGCAACCCCAAAAGGCAGGATTCTTTTATTATTAAACCTACGGGCACGTTTACGAGTGGTCCAATTCCTGCAGGGGAGACGGTGCCAAAGACGCCAAGTCTATCGTAGTTCGTAACACGGTGAGCCTTATGCCAATTCGGGGGCGTGCCTAGTGGCAAGGGGGATGGAAGCTCAAGACCCAATCCGCATGCGAGACGTGCTTATGTACATCCATCCGCAGCGAGACGAATCCTTCTTAACCCTTTTCGCGCCCTCTATCACATACCTCGTCTCCCTCTCTTTCCTCTCGTCTTGAATGTTACTGCGGTAACAACAAACAGCAGCGTGGCGAAGCCAAAGTCGCCCATGTAAGCTATTGCTTGAGTTCACGATGTCGTTTAATCGGTACGGCGAGCAGCCGGGTCTAGAAGTGGCGCCAGAGCCAGAGCTTCCGCACGTTGTCGAGGGACCGATTATTGTAGAGAAGCCATACGACGGCGCGACTCAGTACACGTACGAGCAACAGGCGGCATTTCAGCAGGGCGCATTCCAGCAGCACAACGCCTACCCAAACACAGCGTACCCGCCACCTGGCTATCCACCAAGCCAGCTTGTAGGAGGAGCGCAGGGTCAACAGCACTGGAGAACTTCGCAAGATGGCACATGCGTCACCGACGCAGTCCCTCCAAGCAGCATACCGCCTAGCGGTGGGAGGATACTAGGGTTAAAGAAGAAGACGTTTTGGCTGATATTCGGACCACTCATCGCCTTGCTTGTCATTGGCCTCGCCGTCGGACTAGGTGTTGGATTGGGTACATCACACGGCAGCTCTGCCGACGAAACATCTAGGTAAGCCATCTCTCATCAGCTGGTATAACACGTACGTAGCCAGGACATGTTAACGAATAAACAGTACAACCCCTACGACACCTTCCCCTACACCCAGCGGGACAGCAGCGCCGTCCCCAATCGTGTGTCCTCAGGCCAACGGGACGACCTACCACGCGACCGGCGAAGACGCGTTCCTAGTTCTCTGCAACGTAGACTACAACAGCAACTCGGGCGGCGGGACCACTGATATCAGCAACCAAGTAACGAGCAGCGTGGAAGACTGCGTCGCGGCCTGTTCTCGCAACTCGGGCTGCCGCGGCGCCGGCTGGGGCAACTACGAAGGGCAGAGCATTTGCTGGATGAAAGGGTCGCTGGGGGCGTCCCAGTCGGCGTCCAACTGGTTTTTCGTGATTAAGCAATGAATAGGTCCGTTCGGCATACTCTAACTGGCGCGCGTTTACTGGATGGGATTCCCACCTCCGTACCTACCTAACGTGACGGGCGTTCAAAAGGAAAGGCAAAGGCGCATGGTTCGACTGGAGGCAGCGCAGGGCTTCATTTCGCATCGGGATATCTTTCTCGTTCTCGTACTTCATAATTATACCGCTTTGAAAGTTCTTAAGATAACGGGGTATGACGAATTTAACCCCTAATTTGGTTTTAAACAACCCACTCTCGTGACCATTTGATCTGTTAACTGCTAGCGATAGAAAAAACGAACGGGTTGTTCGTAGAACCATACGAATCGAAGAATTTACAAATCAACGTCATTTATTGCGAGTGCCTATTTTACTCATGATAGCATATACCGACCATATACAATAGGATTGAAGCTCGTAATATATAGGCACATACCATTTACTTAGATCCTATGTTTGATAAACCATCAGTCCTCCGTACCTATGTTATACAATGATAGTCCTAAACACATCCGCAATGAGTGAAAACGGATTCATGTACGACAGTGCAGCCACACTATGTGCTACTTGACCAGGCCCATCACTACAGTCCAAGAGTTAGCAAGGCAACACACAATATCAGAGAGAGCCGAAAGGGGAGGATAGGCGTTACTAACCCGCAGCTCCAGCTCGCCGCATCATCGACATTTCCACTACCGTCCCACTTCGCCGTCGCCGGGTACGCACAGATAGGCCGCTGCCGCAACACGCCTGACGACGGATCCGTGGGTTTATTCCAAGTCGTGGCGACGACCTGGTCGACGGGCACGCCGTTTTCGACCCAGTTGACGAGTGCAAGCAGGACGTCGTGCTGCGCATCTGCGTACCCGGGCACGCTGTACGTGTTGTTTCCGAGGATACCGGCTTGGCTCGCGCCACCGAACGCCCAGGGGGCATTCACGGCTGTCAGGCCGCAGTGCTGCATACCGGGGATCTCGAGGCGGCGGAAGAATTCCCTTGCCGTCGTCACGTTTCCTTGGCTCGTGGCGTCCACCGCGCGGTCGTAGTATAGCGTGCCCGCCGTTGTTGGTACCAGCCCGTCCGCGGCGCCGTGGTACATCACCATCTTGCCGCCGCGGTTGCGGAAAGACGTCAAGTTGTAATCGTCGGCTGTCGCATTGCCCGGATCGAGCTGCTCAGCCAGTCGAAGAACCGTGTCGTTGTATTGGGAACAGGCGAACAGCGGGTCATCTAGTACGAAGTTTTGCACATAGCCGATGCCATACGGGCTTGCAGCCGAGTAGTTGAGCACTGTGTAGATCTGGTTCTCCGAGCCTGGCAGAAACCCCGGCATCACATGCTCGCCCGTTGAGTCTACAACATACCCATTGTACACATTTTTGATAGTTCCAACTTGCGCGTCGTTGAGACAATCCTCTGAAGCCGAGAAATTAGACGAGGCAGCGCCGCCATTGCTGCATCGCAGGCCGTCGTAGTTGACGTTGCACTGCTCCGGTGCACTGATTATACCATCGGTAACACCGTCGACACCGTCACATTGACGTACTATCTCAGCGGCGATTAGGGGTAGCGTGTGCCAGTCGATATGCTTGGCGTCGCCGACGGGCCAGTTGTAGCTCGCGATCTTGCAAACCCACGTATTAAGATGGTTAGTATACCAGGCCGGAGCGCCGACTAGCACGCCATCGAAACTGCCGGGTGAGATCTGAACCTCCTTGAGTCCCTGCCGCCCACCCGTTGAACATCCGCTGTAGTAGGAGTGGCCAATGGGCTTCGCGTAGTAGCTCGATACAAGCGTTTTACCAAGCACCACGGAGCCGTGCAGTGCCCGCCAACCCCAGTCCGTCTTCATCTCCGGTTGGTTGAGAGCCCAGCGCACGTCGCCCGTCGTGGAGTTGTGGCCCGTATCAGTTGAGATGACAGCAAAACCGTGCCGGACACCTGCGCCCATGTCGAGCCAGTTGATGCCGCCTCCAAATCCTCCGTTGCCGACGGCGAGAAACCTGCCATTCCACTCAGCAGGCAGGAAAATGCCAAACCTGTAGACTGAAACGGGAGACGAGGCGACGGCGATGATGACAGCACACAGCTCCGGCAGGTTTGTCGGCGGGATCGGGTACATCAAATCGGTCCTAGGCTCGCCAAACGTGCTCCCGGAGCTGACATATTCGATCCTCTCGACCTTAGCCACAAGCGGGAGCACGCTAACAAAGGCCGTAACATCGCAGCCTGCGCCGCCGGCCTGTCTAGGGTTGTTGCTCTTGGCCGACGCAAAAGCATCAGAAGCCAGAGCCACCAAGGTGATGGAGAGTTGGAGAAAGCCGGAGCACCTCATCGTGAAAATATCACTCCTCCACACCGATATGTAATGTAAATGACTCTTTCGGTGAGTGATTACTCCGCTTCTGCTTCAGGCTGAAGGTGGGATAATATATACGCCACTGCAGACCGAACAAGCATGGCCGAGCTCGTGGATTCACCTCAACATGATGCAGGTAGATGTTGGAGCCATGTGAGATGTTGGGGTATAAGTCACACATGATCTTTGGCCAGACTGTCAGAATGTTTCTATCCCTGTAGAACCGCGGCGGCGGCGCTGCAAACAAAGATCTACAGACCTGCTTGTTGCTGTGGTAAGGACGGAGAAAGAAAGATGTCTACCAGGGTGGGAGGTATTCATTAGAGTAGAGCTCTAGCGCACTATGCTAGTGGGCAGAATGGCCTAGCCAGGTAGCCATGTGCCCTAAACTGCACCCAACCCTGCTCCCCTTTCACCCAGTGCGGGGTCTCCTGCCCCTCCTACCCGCGGGATCACTCGAATTAATGCTCCTGCCCCGGTTGGAATGCTAGGCCCGAGGTAACTAACTCGGGTGTTTCCGAATGCAGGTCCCAGCTGCCTGTCGTCGTAACATTAGTGTCTAACTCATGCGGAGACCCTCGCCTCAGAGTCTGGGGAAACCCGGTAGTAGCTCACCAAGCTAAAAAGCCACCCGAGACTATGGAATCGACCAACCCGCATGGAGCCAAGTGTATAATAATATCGTCACAAGTCTCGGCGGTGACTTGACACAATACCTAGAGCATGAACACATTTTGTCTAAGCGAACTATTCTCGTACCCTGAGTATGCATTGATTGATATTGGGCATAGGCGATTAGGCACGTACTGTAGGTATTAAATCTGAGGAACTTTACGAAGGTAATGCACCAATATCAATGTATTGAGAACTACCTACAGTAGGGAATATATATCTCCCTAATTCAACGGCACGACTGCCCAGGTATATAATATATCCCCAAATAAACCAAACATCTCCAATGCAGAATATAGCTGGCAACAGTCCTACAAGCTATGAATGCTACCCACATACTTCACAACTTGTATAATCTAGGAGTAGTCCCCTCAGCCGCCGCACTCATAAGAGCGCGGTTCTGACGACTGTAAAAGAACCTGAGCCCAAAGGCACCGATAGCCACGACGAAGAGCATGGCGCAGTTCACCCCGTGCCCGGTCGGGTAGCCCTTCGACGCTTCCTCTGCCTTGTAGATCCACACGCCAGGGATCTGTCCCAGGCCGGCGCCGATGCTGACGTTGAGCGCGACGGCCAGCCCAATGGATGCTGTGCTCCACATGTTCGAGGTGAGCCAGCCGAGCATAGGCGGGATGCACGCGAAGCCCCCGGCCGTTCCGACGATGAGGCAACCGTACCGACTGGTATAGGAATCAGGCGGGAGCACGGCAGATGCCAAGAACCCAGCTGCGCCAACTATAGCTGCACCTGCGCAATGGTAGCCTCGAGCGTTGAAATGGTCGGCTGACCACGACACGAGGATTTGGACAACTGCTTCGTATTAGTTCCTCGGACTTAATGTAAAATAATAGAGGTTTTAGATGCCTTACCATAAGCAACGGCCCATGGTGGGACGGTCAACAGCTGTGCTTCCTTTAAAGGGGTTAGCATGACAAGCCAGATAGATAGGCATATGTCCCTGGCCCATCTCTACCTCGGGAAATATGCCACAGAGGAATATAGAACCATCTGACTTACTGCGAAAAGTTAGCTAATGGACACAAAAGAATTCATTCAATAGGTTGACAAATCCAGAACAACTTACCCAGATCATGATAACCTAGCCCGGCGACAATGGAAGGCGAAAACAGCGAGAGCGAGCTGAAGGGCAAAGACACGGCGAAGTAGATAGCATAGTGGCCGTACAACCGCCAATCGGTAAGCGTAGCCTTGACGTCGGTCCAGGTCATGGACGCAGCTGAGCCTTTGGCACCTTCAAGATACAGCCTCTGGGCGGCCAAGTCCTTCTCGGACTCCGAGAGCCATGCGGCTCTCTCGGGGTAATCCGGTAGGAAGAACCATACTAGAACGGCCGATAGACATGATGGGATGCCCTCGAGCAGAAATAGCCATCGCCATGCCGAAAGGCCGCCGACCTGATTCATATGTCCAACGCCATACGCTCTAGTGACAAACATATCGTGTTAGCGCTCCAGCCCCATCTCTCTAGGAAGATCGATGTATTTCCCTGGTCTACCTAGGCCCAGGGAAACATGCTAGTACAGTAAAGGAATATGAAATAATCTGACTTACATGGCTCCACCAAAGGCACCGGCGAGAGTGGCGCTCGCGAGGATGAACGCTACTCGCACGCTACGTTCGTCGGTTTTATACTAAATAAAAAAATCTGGTTAGACAGAAGTCCGATCCGCGTCCCCCTTTCTAGCATATTGCAACGCCATCAAGTCGATGTTGAGATATGTAGGTACTCACCCAGAACGTCAGGTAATATATCAGACCAGGGAAAAGACCAGCTTCAGAAGCACCCAACAGGAATCGAACACCTGTCAACTGGGCAGGGTTCTTGACACCGCCGAGGCCAATGGTGATGGCGCCCCAAGCGAACATGAGGAAAGCAAGCCATCTGGACGGCCGAAGCTTCTTCAACAGGATATTCGACGGGACCTCGAACAGGAAGTACCCGATCAAGAAGATCATGAGCGCGATGTTGAACTGCAAGTTGGAGGCGCCGGTCTCGGTCTGCATGTCATTCTTGGTCGAGGAATTGAGGACTTTGGCGTTGCCTATGTTGGAGCGGTCCAGGTAGCAGAGGAAGTAGATGCCCGCGGTCAGGGGCACGATGCGCTTGTCTTGCCTCCATACGAGCTTCCGCTCTGGTGCAGACGAAACGAGGATCGTGCTCGTCGCCACCTAGTAGTATTTGTTAGAATTACACGATATTTCCTGCAAAAGTTTGATGTCTACCACTTACATCTTTCAAGTGCGTCCCCTCGAACTCCTCGGCCATGAGCTCACCGTTCTTCTCCACGTCGCTATGGTAGTTTTCGGTTGCCATTGCGAAAAGTCACTCAAACTCCTTGGAGATAGGTAGTTTGACTGAAGCGTAGGACGCGGGAATCCAATCCTAATAAAGTAGGACTGTTGAAGCCTCCTACTCACAGATGGGGAAGGGAAATGGGAATGGGGGCTCCCTTGCAGGTCGCTAGCTCTGGGGAACAAAGACGGCGTAAGCTAGAGACGGGGTAGAACCCCAGCGCGGGGAAAGCTCACCTTCGTGACCTCGGGGTCAAAGGCGTCAGGAGGCAGTAAACCAGCCCGAGTCCTGCTCACCGCTGTCGAGCTTGGAAGGGACCGAGAGCTGGTCTCGTGGACCGCAGACGCCTTTGTGACACACGCCCAGCATTGGTCAAATCAAATTCTTCGGGGGCGCCGCCCAATTGCTCCTTAAGAACATGCCGGTAGCAAGCATGAGATCTCAAAAATATCTCCGAATGACGATCGCCAATAAGGAGGTGAGCCGGAGGTATGTACGCACGCCACATTCTCCTATTGGGGAAACACAAAGCTCTATTACTATTTTGCTGACCATCCTCGGGTCAGGGCGGACGCAAATTGTCGCCCGGGCACCAGTCGCATCGTTCCAGTTGATATATTATAGCAAACAGTCAAGATCTAGACCCGGCAGTTATGAATTCGGACGGAGCCAGTGCCGGCATCACAGCTTTCTGGCTGGAATCGCTGCCGAATCCTAACCTGGGCTCAAGACTATTAAAATTCATACTTTTTCGATGTCGCGACGTCTCGAGCTGTAATTGAGCTCGTTGTTGATCCATACGGCGAATGCTTCCTCTCATCGCAATAACTATATAGCGGCTATCTCATCATCCTACGTATATAAATGAATGAGCGAAGGCCATACTTCTCGTAGGATGTTTTTCTCTCGGCTGGATGGAAAGCAATTTCGGTCGATGGGTTAGAGAGAGCTAGCTCAGCTACGTGTGTTTGCTTTGTATTGAACGCCACTTGCACCAGCGAAAGCTACTAAAGGCCCTCCTTACCTCACCCCATACTGACTTGTCATCTGACCAACCTTCATAGCCAATGGGTTTCTGAAATAAGGAGTAGAGCGATCCGGAAACGGGAATATAGAAACCAGAAACCGCTGCGGGCGAGAGGATGATAGATACCTAGGTAGCTAGGTAGCTAGGTAGGTATTTAGGATAGTAGGTTGGTAGCCATCCAAGATTCCTACATAACCAACACTTGATGCCGTGCGCACTGCAAAACCCCGCAACGACGAGTGTGGTATGACCGTGTCTCTCGTTCTGAACACTCGCGATTCTTAATCGCCGCTGAGTTTGAACACAATAGTGAGATCGTAAGCAGATCATTCGTGAGCTGATAGTAGCCTTTTAACGAGCTCAAGTTACGAACTCAAGCAACGAGCTCCGATCATGTGCTGACGAAGAGCACCTACACGAGATTATGTCCTATTTTTAGTCGGAGTTGGGGAAATCTTAAGGGGTTTCATTGGCCTATGAGCTGGGGCTGGGCTACTACCACGTGCTACAGCCCTACATGGCATTGTACTTGCCCGTGTCTCCTAATATCTGTGACTTTCCGACTTCTCCTAATAATCGTCTACCTCGGTAGCTACGTTACATGTAATGAACAGCGCAAGCGATCTTACGAAAACTCTTCAGCGCGAGCAAGTAACCTATTGGATCCATTAGCTGTGGCTGAGAAAGACGCAAAGCTGGTAAAGCTGGGAGGACGTGAGGGATGAAGCCAGGATGGCGCCAGCAACATTTCCACCACTCACAAAGTCATAGCGTGAGAATTTAGCAATGACAGCACCGATACGGCGGGACATTGATGGAACACGAAGTTTGCTGTACCTGATTCAGTGGACCAGAGTCCTTGGCAGCCCGAAATTAGCAATGGCAATGAGAATTGTGCTATGTGGCATGACTTCAACGTTACCGAACTGCTGAAAGTCCCGTAAGACGACGGATACGATTCGTGATGAGGCCAGCAGCACCGCCACGACGACACCGAGAGGAGAAGATGGAATAACTTTCATTTCGTAATACGATGGGGGAGTTAATGCATATAAAATACTGATCCGTCATCTTCGTGGAATGAACAAGTAGCATCGTCAACGCCAACAACTACAAACGACGCATTCAAATACTACTGACGAATAATTACACCTGTACGACAATCATCATTCAAGCAACAATGAAGACCATCGCAGCCCTATCGTCTCTTCTGCTCCTAGGAGCCACCTCCGTCTCTGCTGTCCCCGTTACGGAGAGACAAGTCCAAGCACCAACCGAGATGGACATCACCAAGTTCAGCGCCAACACCCTGCCTCACGGCACCGGTGCCTTGTAAGCGTCCCCTTTCTCTCTGTCTACTCTAAAAATACGTGCCCACGCATACTAACACCACCACAGCATCTCCTTCGGCATCACCATCCCCAACACGACCACGAACACGACATGCGCGTACTCAGACCACATGTCCGTCTCCATCCTCCCCTCCGTCTCCCTGCGCCCCTGCGACGACCCGGCCGTCGAGTGGGAGTTCCGCCAGGACCC
>JAOXNK010005299.1:0-10615 GCA_028566675.1 Hypoxylon intermedium | reverse complement strand
GGGGAAGGAGGGTATACGGGGAGGTAAGATTCTAACGTCAGAATCCTGAAACGGCCGGGTTGGGGTATCTGGAGCCGTAAGGCTGAGGGGCTGGCTCGTGTTGAGTCTCACGACGTGGTGGTACTTCGGTACAGTACTCGCTGCAGGATCGCTTGGGGGCGGGAAGCGGGAATCAGTATATGTGCGTTGCCTGAAGTTATCGCGGCCGGAGCTTGGTAAAGTATCAGGCAATGTACTGGTGTAATTATAGAACTCGCGCCCTACCTAGCAGGGCGAATCCGCAGATGAATAGCGTATCGACTAGAGATGGTCCCCATGATCTGGACGATTGTCCGAATAGGATATGTGCTTTTCTTAGCAGTAACTTCGAATGTTGGCAGCCGGCCTCACTGATAGGGAAATCTAATATTGTCTTCGCTGACTGTAGCTGCCCCCGAGCCTGCAATAGTTTAGTATGAGATGTGTATGCTCATGGTCGAGCACGACATTAAGATTGGGCTTGATCCGTAGTTCTCATTTCATTCATGTGCCGAATAGACGCCCGAGATATGCATGATCGTTGGATCAGCTGCTTTTGCCGATACTCGGCTGATCATTCCAGTATATGGCCATATTCCATACGATCAATAACACGGCAAGTATGACTGCGTTGCGGAATGGTGCTAGGACATGCCAATAGAGATTTTACCTCTTGGAAGTACTAGCAAGGTGCCATCAGTCAGATATCAGATACCAGATATTTCGAGTCCATCAAGTGCAATTACCTACATTAAGCCCCTTGTTACTCTTTGGCAAGTCGGGCCCGAGTATAAATACTTGAGGCTAGTATGAGAGCGTAGTTCTATCTAATAAGGCGTAACTAGTAGGATTAGAACACTAGCTCCTCTACTTGAACACCGGGCTCTAGATAAAAGCATTTCGTAGTACAGGATAATGCCGCAGTTCCGTTGATAGTCCTATGTGAGCTTGTTAGCAATGCAGCGGTAACTAGCCTTGAACTGATCAGCGTGATGTCTCGCATCATAGCTCCGTTGCAAGATAATTAGAAACTATCGGAGCAAGCTGTACGAGTGGATGATTCCACTTGTCTAGTCTGAGGTAACATGATTTGTAGCTTTGGAAGTTAGACAGGTTGAAGTCAGTCGATAGTGGTTGTCATAATATTATTGTCCGGAAATCACCATGTTTCTATGAGGGGATTGTTATTCCCAAGGCTTGCTTGATTCTCACCGCTACGTCTAGGACTAGAACGACGTCAGCAGTACCACTTCATTATTTGAACTGCATTAAGCTTAAAAATATGAGGGAAGTCCGAGTTAGGGCTGCTGGGACCTGATAGGTTATTACATAGGAACGGAACCTGCATGGGCTTCCACGATGAAGCTTTGTAGTTCGTTGGCAAGTATATGTGGCAATCTCGCGTAGTTTGGTCACCGCACATATTGATCTAAGGGTGTGCGGCAAAGGTATGAAGATAAGTGACCTGTAAATTCACTAGCCCCAAGGGTAGCCAACTATGACAATAAGGCGGGATAGGTGGTACCTACAGGCAGATTGGTACCCTCCCTAGACTTCCCCATGATTTAAACTAGTTGACGATGGGGAAGACTTAGGCTCTAGGAGCAACCACTGAAAATAGAGACGCATGAGCTGGAAAAGCTCTTAGAGGCAGCGCTCCCGACTTGGGGGCTTTGTGTAGTCTGAGTGCTTGAAAGGGGCGTCTCCTGACTAATTACCGGGATTCGAAAGGGGGCGGAAAGCAGTGGATTAGCCCTGCTTCAGTTAGATGCTCAGGCACCATCAGCTTTGACGAGAACAGCAAAGCTCGCCAAGAATACATATTCGTCGTCGAACCTAGTAAGACACTGATCTGTCGGCGAAGGTTGGTTTGCCACCATGCCCAGAGCAACGATGTAACCTTGAGAATGAGCCAGGCACGAGTAGAGCAGGCCTCTAGCAGGCTTGTGAGACTTTCGGATCTTGCTGCATTCGACTTTGCGCTAAGCCGACTACTAGCGTGATGTGAATCTGCGGTTGTGTCCTAACAACGCACCATCACTAGATCATGCGCTACGGTGTCATCGGCGTCCGATGTCACGCTCGATAATCCAGTGATGTTGAGATGGCACGACGTAGACGACCGCTCCGGAAAGAGAAACCATCTCGTACATCACGACCTTGTTAGGACATGGGAGATTACTGTATCCTGTGACACATCTCATGTCTACTTCGCAAGTGTGATGGATCTTGAGTCGATATGCTGTCATTGGTAGGCAAGCGATGAGGTCGACAGCCGTTGAGTGTATTCGGGTCCACAGGCTACAGCCGCTCTACACGGGCCAATGAGGTTGGGGGCAGCGCTTCGCACGACTGCGTAACTTTCCCTTACTTCCTTAACCCCTGTGTAGGCTGCACAGGAAAAGGAGCATTGCCAGGAGCTTGGATATGACCACTCATAATTGAACTCGCAAGCTCGAATTTCGGTTGGATGCCCTAAAGTTTTAGTCCAAGGCTGACAAGGCGAGTTCGATGAGTTTAAGATTATAGGGGAATCCTAATGTGACTTCATGTGGTGCAGCACGACCAATCCGCAACCTGGAGAGCTCGAACGACTACGGCGTTGGTTCGTGTAATGGTAAATATGACTCAACGAGTATTGGGCATTGACATTGTCGATAGGGAGGCTAGTCCTTAGAAGTTGAATAAGTTGAAGTTGGAAGTCTGAGGACTACCGTCCTTGAAGTTGGCACTACCGTAAGCGCTTGGGACGTTTTTCAACCGCTTCGGAGAACCTCATTGGTAGTTGTCACGCCTTAGCCGCCGCACGTTTAGATTATTCTGGAGCTGCAAGGGCTGTGCATGAGGCAATGACAGACGCAGGGGTATAACCACATTTCCATCGGGATCAGTGACCAGGTTCAGCGGGAAGGAATCCGCTTTGACCTATGAAGACAACGCCGTTAGCAATGATAGCGACATAATTTCCCCTCTCGAGCTCTTAGACCAATTCTAATGGGAATAGGGATAAGGGAATATCTACTCGGCCGTCGTGTAATAAACTGACTGATTCGTACAATGTCGCTTGCTGAAGCTACCATTTTCGACAATTTCCGAAGCTAGAAATCAATGAGCAAGTGTCTAGTAGGATACACGACGCGGTTGTGTAAATCGCGTGCCTATGATAGACAATGTTAATAGGATAGGACCACCACTATTTGCCAGCTAATGATTAACCGGTCTGGTTCATAATCGACTAGACTAGGCAGATATGCATTTTTCACCGCAGGCTGTTGGCTCGACATTTTCGCAGTGTTCGGTAAGCGCACGGCGCCAATTGGACTTATAGACGCAGCTTTCCATTTTCATCCGAGTTTTGGGTTAAGAGTCGCCGAGCAAGTAGCAACAATAGGTTGGTTGCATGGGGGGATTAGCAATGGCCTGTTCAGGTAACACGTTGTTGGCAACAAATACAGGATAGTATAAGATAGGAGAGGGCACAAAAAAAAGGGTAAGGGGGGAAAGGTAGGCTGCCTCGGGGCGAACTGAAAAGCTCGTAAAATGTCGTGTAATCCGATGCTGTATGCTCAGAGAGCCATGACGGATGTCGTATCTGCCGGGACCGGGCCGCCCCAACGGGCCAACGCACATTTGACAATGGCGCGGCTTAGAGCGAATGGATGACTAGTGTTAGCTCTGAGCCCTCGGCCGGCTGTAACCTGCTACCTGCTACCTGCTACTGGCGAATGATGAGCAGGTGCACAGCCAGCTGCTACAAGTATGAAGGCCATTAGGTAGATGCCTAGGTAGGTAGCTACGGTGCCCAGGTAGGTATCAGGGTATCAGGTGGCCGTCGGCCCGAAATGCATGGTTGCGGGCGAAGCCATGCTATTAAGCGCGATGCGAAAGACCTAGCGCTGATGTTGGGGTCGCCATTGGCTGGCGAACCGCAACGAGCGAGGGCCATTCTAGAACGGGATGAGTGAGATGAAGATCAGTCTGTATCTGGCACGGGGTGTTCTCCCTAGGCAGCCAGGGGCAAAACTGCTTGCAACTGCATGTCGAATGTGTGGGGATGCATGTCAAGAGATGGTGGATGGATGTAAAGAAGAAGACGACATGGCTGCATGGATGGAAAGAACACATGGGTGGATCTGACTTGTTCCGGTAATCACATGGCCGAAACTTACCTAAGGCTGATATCGCTGTAGCAGGTAGTCCATGTATTGTCCAATACCATATTCATCAATTGATGCTGACCACATGTGGTATTGACGGGGAATGTACCTGATCTGGGTTAGGTGATCAACCCTTAGCTGGACTTGATGAGGTTCTTGCGCACAAGCCGTTCGTCGATTAATAATAACAATCCATTCAATTTATCTTCCTTCGCATCTCAGCAATCACATGATACAGCCCCGATGCGAGTAGTGCCTTATCGTCTGCAATTCCGTCCGCGGCGACCGTAGGATTCCTCCAATGCGGCGCATTTCCTTCGCAACGTCAGCTTCGCCTATATTTTCAGGTATTCCGAGGTGGGTTGGCTGCCAACAGCAGCTGTTGGTGATGAGAGATTCCGCAACATTGCGACCCAACCGACATAGTAAGGCTTCTCTTCTTCTTTGGTACAATGACACGTCCTCTGCCTTGCATTGATTACCTGTGCCCTCGGGTAGATGCTTCTGACCGCGGAAGTGGCCGCTTTACTTACTTCCCTTTCCCGTATGCCAGGTTGACCTGTGTCACGTTTTACGGCCGCAACTTGACCTCATGTCGCTAGCCGTCCCTGCCATGCCATTCAACGCGAGTTTCGGTGAAAGCTTGCTGAGGTTCGCGATGGCAATGGCAATGGCAATGGCAGCGGTAATGATAACCATGATGGTGAATAAAAAATTACAATTCAAAGGAGATCAAGGGCTGTCTACACCTATCTCAACACCACCACCCCTCAGAAGCCTTCCAAATCCCTAGACCTCGCCCACTCCATCGTGGGTTTAGAATCGAATTATTTCCAGACAAAAAGAACCGACAAGCAAGTCTACCGTTTCAAAGGATTCGAGAGAGTGTTTGGCACTACCCAGTGCTGACGCCAGGCCAGTTTTTGACAACAACAGAATAATAGAGAAAATAGAGAAATGGAGGTATCTTTGCGATCGCTCGCATAACGCTCTTCCATCCCGCATTCACGCCCGCCGACCTTTCGTGTATTCCATCCGTGCCACAAGGTATCGCAGATTGTGTGTCCCTAAAGAGATGACAGGTTAGCAACTTGTAGGTTGCGATGGCGACGACCAAATTGTATGCGAAATTGTGCCTACCCTCCATCAAGCATGAAGGTCGCAGGGCGCATAGTAGTCGCGATTTTCGGGCAGAGTCCCTCTGGGGCACTGTCCCTTAGTCGCGTTGGGAGACTCGGCGCAAGGCGCGAATTGCTCCTCTTTGCAGCCGCATGAGAACTGGATGATGTATATCTTGCACATATTGAATGATACGACGGGGTTGCGGGGCTTTCAGGTCTGCCAAATTCTTCGTTAGCAGTGTACCAGTAATATAACCAAGGCACGTACTGGTTTGTGTGGTACACCACAAACAAGTATGTTCAACTCGGAATGAAAGAGTGTCCTTTGATGTCGTGGTTTTGGCGTCTCAAGGAAGGAGCTTATAAAAAGTTGCTACTGAGACTTGATCGAGGTGACCTGAAGTGAAAACTGACTGGAGTGTGTGATGATGAGGACCGAATCTGGATATCGTAGTGGGTGGAAGGGTTGAATTTATAGATGTTGTAAAGCGGGTTCGTGGAATACCTTGGATGGATGAATAGACGGGATATATGTGAGGTCCCTTGTTTGTCACAAGGTCCGCGATGCTGAGTCGTAAGCGATTTGAGGCGCTGGCAGGTGTAGTTGGAAGACTGCCTCGAATTCTTCGCCGCCGCAGTAAGTCGCGAGTTCCTTGTTAGGAAAGGAGTATCTTCGATGACTAGGATAACAGGTGGTGTGTAAAAATTTAGGGGTCGTCATCGGATCACGATGGAGGTCACCCTTTTAGGGCCAACATGTATTATACACCTAGATAGACTAAAGAGAAAGGAAAGTGGAAGATGAACTGCTGCATGCAGTTGGAACAGTCGTTATGCGGCCGCCGACACACGCGTGGTTCTCGGCAGCCGTTGATGCATCCGCGAGACAGTGGAGAATTTTGAATCAGATTCGACCTTCCACAGAACCATTGGCCGCGGCCGTGAACGTCATCTAGGAAGTCAAGTACCAGCGTTGCCCACTCCCCTGGGGTACCTCACGACGCACGCCGAAGACTCAATCCCGCTAGGGTCGAGCTACCCGTGGACAGGGCAGGGGGGTGGTGCGGCGTTCCGATCCAGGTTATAAAATAAATAGAGTAGGCGAGCGTTGGGTTGGTGTCGAAGAGGTAAGGTAGTCCAAAAGGCTTCCTTACCATCTGGCCAATCCGATTAGACAATTAGGGATCGACTCTGCCCTAGCAAGTAGATATGCGTCTGACACGTTCCTGCAAACCACTTGGCAGGGCATGCGAATGATCCCGGGTTTATTGCGTTTGCTTCTTCCTTTGGCTGCAACCGTTGGCTGCGTGGATCTCATCATGATACTTGGGTACTACCACATCAAAGCCAAGAGCCGAGCAACGGTCTGTATCCAACAATAGAACGATCTTCCCCTAATGATCTCGCAGAATCGTTCACGAGTTGAAAAGCCCCGAGGCGCGTCAGGTAGTGTTAGTCTTGCCCGAGAGCCGCCACACTCATAGGCAGAACTCTGCACAGTTGTAGCGACTGGGTACCGGCCCCGACGGTGTAGGTGTAGGTATATACTGTAGGTATTTGGGGTGGGAGAGTTACGTACTTAATCGTACATCTACATGTAGGTATTCCGATTGATTGCCCATTTGATGCTAGCTAGCTCCAAGGGTCTGCGAAGTGGGCAGGTGGGCCGTCCGAAGATGGCCTCGGGAGCAATGAGATCTCTCAAGATATCCGACTGTAAAATCTGTCCAGGACAAAAGGGGAAATCAAGGGGAGGGGGAAGATTTGGCTGGATGGGTAGGTAGGTCAGGTAGGTATACTTGAATCGGGACCAACTGCATACCTACAGGTACCGCAGGTGTCAAAGATGAGGCCCCAGTTGATGAACCCCTGACATGAGGGTACATTTACATGGAGCAGTCATACCAGAACAATACATGAGGGTGGAAGAGTGGAAGAATGAGATGAGTCTGGGGGCAAGGGGCTTAGTATGCATGCACGTACAAGGGTAGTTGGGTCGTTCTGGTCGTTTTGGGGGGGTACTTGGTTACAAATGAATCCTTTATGTGCTTATGCGGGCTAATTCGCGTAGGTAACCTTAAATCGTGCCCATGTCTACACTTGCATGGGTCCACTAGAGTAGTGTCCACTACACGCCGCCCATGCATGCCAAGCGCCACAAACCCTCTCCAACAACACCATCCGCCATCCACCATTCACCCATCCACCGCATTGCATCGATACAAACAAAACAACCTTAGTATGCGTATCCACGTCTTGTATCACGCGAAGATGTGGGCTGGATTGGTTAGGTGCGGGTGAGGAAGAACAAAGAAATAACCCGATGGGCACAGACAGCGGTACACACTTCGGAATTCACATGCTTCGCTTCCACTGCTGCTTGGCTGCTTGGCTACGTACTTGCTCGTCTGGCGGCACATCATTCCCGGGCCTCATGTTCATGCACAGAACATGGACTCGCCCCAGTTTGCAGCAGAGCTGGATACCCATCTAGCTATAACTCCAGCTGTTGTATCGCGCCCCTCGATGGAGCACTACTCATTTCCCATCGTCGCCAACCCAGTGCGGGCTGTCCCAATGGGCATGCAGATGAAGCTTCTCCCCTATAGGTAGCCGATTCAGCCATATCCCAATCACTTCCTTACTCTAAACACTTACCGATCCCTACCTGGATTCCTCCCTAGCCGAATGGGTCGGGCCGGCTGCCGTTTATCTCCATCTGCTAGGATGCTAGGGAACGGACAACAAAAGCCCAAGTTGGAAATCTCCTATCCAACATCCGCTACGGCGGGTGTGCACCAGGGGAGCTGGGGGGCTACGATGGGCTACGATACCATCGAAACAATGGCACATGGTTCCCCATCCCACCCTCATCGAGCAGATGCAGAGCTCTCCTGCATGAAGCAAGGGACGGCATTTGGTCGAGCGGGAATCTACGGCACAGGCACTCACCTCGACTGACATCTACCTACTTGGTCATGAGAATGTATAATCTTCATCGAGCATGCGTTCCCTGCGTTGCCTGCGTTCGGTCACGGATAAGAGCCCAATCTATTACACTACAGGTCTGACTTGGGCATCAGTCTTGGTTTGACGACATTTCGGCCTGGATTGGCCGTTGCGACTTACCGGCTTGGCCGTGGTTTCGAACACCGTCACAGCGAGTCCCTCCTGAATAAAATGGCTACGAAAAACAGACTACAACAGACTGACACGCCGCGAACAAAGAACCAACCCCAGGTATGTATAACGCCCTACGCATCAACCGGCATGCAATACTACGGGCGTAAGTTGAACACTGAGTCATGATTCGAGTATTACTACGCTGATAATCTCCCCCGTTTTGCAAACACTTGAACGATGAAACGATTCGGTGTGAGCGACAATATAATACTCCAACCAACTTCTGCTGGGACAGCCTTATGGCCCGCCGTTCATGCGACCATGCCCCTTAATGTGTGTGTTCGGCTGCCTCGCAGAACTGCGACCGAATTGGTGGCCCATCCCAACGCGCCGCCTTCACATCTCGCCTCCAAGTCCATGGCTCGCTCTCCTTCTTGACTTACATTAATCTTGAATCAAGTGATCTTATAAGCTCCAGAAGCCCCCTACGCAGACAAGGGTTATTACCGATGGCCTCCCCTGCGGCCATCCTGGTGGTGATTCTGCAGCGGTAGCGGGTTTGGAGCGCAGCCTCATGTGGCGTACATATATGATTGGCTTTCGATCTTGTAGGAGGCCCTTGTATAGATGAGATGAGAACCTCATATCCGCACTCACATATATTTCTTATTCTATTTCGAACTTACGAAGCAACCCGGCCTTTCAAACGGCATCGAATCGGTCTAGCCTTCGGGTTTACCAACCGAGATCGTGACCATCTCTGTTCTCGGAGAAGTCAAGGTGCCTTTGGGATCACCGGTATAACCAACAACCTACTGTGACCTGCTGCACTTGCTTTATCAATTCTGTTCAAGGCAGGTGTGAAATCCATTCCAGTCAAGTTACGTTCCATCGTGTCACAATCATCACTCTGTCGCGACCCAATTCCGTACAAGACCAGGGGGGTCTCAGGGATACTAGTACAATAGTGAACTCCCTGCTCTGAATTTACTACAGTAAAGAAGAGAATACTCCCTGCATATTGCTCGACCTTAATCAAAAGCTAGCGTCACCAGTTATATCTAGCATACGTGCGCCTATGCTTGGCAGGCTGGGGCCGAACGGGATAGGACGGAACCAAGATGGTCACA
The DNA here is from genome assembly GCA_028566675.1 of Hypoxylon intermedium. Taxonomy (NCBI): domain Eukaryota; kingdom Fungi; phylum Ascomycota; class Sordariomycetes; order Xylariales; family Hypoxylaceae; genus Hypoxylon; species Hypoxylon intermedium. Next base: position 1,066 of record JAOXNK010005299.1, on the reverse strand, counting down.
AACAGTCAAGAGGAGCTAACAGAAAACTTAGTTCGGTCAGATTTGTCGACGGGTTTTCCTATTCAGACGTCGAATCGGTTCGCAAGTTGGGATGTCTGAGTTGACGGCGGCTGTGCGCGTGAAATCATCGGGAACCAGCCAATGGCATTACCGCGCGGCCGAATAAGCGCCTGCTTATGGCGTGCCACAGCGTCGGGTCTGGTTGCTTCTGCTATCGACCCTCGGTCGAAAGATGGGCTTTATTATCCAAATCGCTCATTATGGGTTCCGATACGAACTATAGCTTGCTCCTTTAACCTATACTGGGAGCTGGCTGATGGTCTACGCATGTTGGTGTGTTCTGCCTTCCTCGATGCAAGAACCCCTAGTCCGTTCTCGAACACGGAACCGAGGAAAATAGACGCAATGATCGACAAACTCGGACGTCGACAGAAGAGGACAGTTGTAGTATGTGTGCACTAACAGCTACAGTAGGTGTGGAGTCATGAGGATTCAACACGGCTTGTTCAAAGCGCTCACGAGGCCAACAATCTCGTCAGAAGCCACCTACTGCCACAAGCCACCAACATAATTACAGTATCTTTTGGGGGCAACAAAATCATCATGATGTAGCTACCGATCTCGGCCCGGCCCTTCCTCTGTCTGCCTACCATGTCTTGCTAACATGATTTCGGCATTGGCATAAGGGGTTAGGGGTAAGCCCCCCCCTGTTTAACACTTGGGAGGGGCTTTTTGTAATAGTATAGAATAGCAATAACAGCCATATATTTAGTTATCTATCAGCTTTTCGTCATGATCTGCAATATTTCAACATGCGGTTGGCTGGTGCTCATTCCCGGTGACCTCGATAAGTATGATAGTTGGCTTGTCTAGCCTATGAACACGTTTACACATGTCAATGGCTCGAAGCGAATACCGTCACGTTCATCGTGAGCTTCTTCAACTTCATCGCTTACGAGCTATATGTGGAAATTCACCGGCTGAGTTCAAATATAGGATCGAGTCACGGAACGGATCCCGAGCTTTCCATGAGACGTTGAATGACGAGAGCGGAAGTAGTGTAACA
>JAOXNK010005278.1:0-10621 GCA_028566675.1 Hypoxylon intermedium | reverse complement strand
ATTGGCTCATGGGTAACTGAGCTTGGCCCGCGAGAGTCAGGAATTTAGCGTTAAAGTCGAGGAAATCGTCTGCGGGTCCCATCATAAGGTAGTGTAAATCATCGCAAGCTCGGGCCTCGACGCACGGGTCGCTGAACGCTAATCGGAGGACTCTATACACCTCGCTCGTAGTTCTAAGGCAGTCCGGGTTTCCAGGCGAGATGAAATGCATAAGAACTCTCTTCGCTCTTCCCTTAACAAGCGAACAGAGCCATACGAACTTCACATCTTCGTTCGGAAATAGCCAGGGATTTGCTCTAAGCTTAGAAGTGGTATCGGTCTTCCATTCTTCATATGATGGGAAGGTCCCACGACTCCCACCGCTGAATGGCTCGGGATCCTCGATATGAATGGTATTTCTCGAAGTTGTAAGTGACCTTATTCTCTCTTCGAGCGACTTTATATGGGCCTCTAAAAGAGCGATTCGTGGGTCCTCCAGGGTAGCGTGGTTTTGAGTCCGAATCAGATCCATCGAAGTAGAGAGTTTAGAAGATTCAGGCCTGCTCAAGTGCGGTTCCTGAGCCATTGATGGGACGATTTGGGCCTTGTTTTTCTTTTTCTTTTTCTTGTGCTTCTTTGGGAGTACTGCGCAAGCCATATTTCCTGATTGAGTGGCTACGCCTTGAGACAGTCCTCCTTGGCTACCCGGGAATGAGGGGGAATGGGTATCCGATTGCACGCTTGCGATTGCAGGTGGTGGTGCCAACATCGCGATTTCGGCAAGTGATTGTGGTAAAGGGATGGGGTGGTGAGTCAAGCGCTCCTACGACCGTAGGAGGGATCCCTGAGGGAAGGCTCCGTAGAGTCCGTTTCGTATTTCTAAAGACAAGTGAGAGACCTTGAAGTCAAAGCTTCGCTGATCAAAAAGTAAGGTATCTTGAAGGTGTAGGGTTAAAAGAGTATGAGTTATTGACGGTAAGTCGAGACAATCCGTGATGAGAAAAAGGAAAAAAAAAAGCGTAGCTTTTAATCCCGTGGGGTGGGCAGGGTGGGGCATGTTTATAAGGGGCTGAGGGGTCAGGGGGTGATGGCTAGCGGAGTCATGAATAACCCTTCAACAGCTCACCAGCCGTGATGGCGAGAACAGAGCAGAGGGCTATCGCTGGACCCCAGAGGATCCTATCTAGTGTATAGTCCATCACGGCTCACCGTCACCCGGGAAGCTCTGGGATGGCTGCATCTGGGAAGCTTTGCCGCGCCAGCCCTCTACTGGCTGAACAGGCTGGCAGTAATATACACCCGTATAACTTCACTTTACACCTACCTAACTGCCTAGGTACCTCCTAGGTATGTGCCCAGGTAGCCGGGTCAATAGCTACGTCTAATACTAAGTCCGACACCCAAGCCAGTAGCCAGGGTTGTAAATATCTAGGTCATATCTTATTCCCTAACTAGAATTCTAGTTCTGCTAACCGGAGTACCTAGTTTGCATGCTGGAAGCCGACACGAGGCATGCTCATGTCCATTTACCCAGGAAGCTCATCAGAGCCATGCCAGCAACAAGTCCCAAGCCTGCTAATGCAGTTACTGCAGGTCCTGCCTTGGCCAGCTCCCCACCAAACCAGTCTCCCGCCCACATCTCTACCACTCCTACCCAGATAAGTATGCCAGCAGACAGCGCGTCCAGAGTTCCAAGCGCGATCAGGGTGCTGGGGTCATTTCCATTGAATCTCTGAAGAACACCGATTCCTATTGCCATCCCGATCGGGGTGATCAAGGCAAAGGCAGCAGACATGAGTAACTTCCTCGGCATTGACAATGCCTTCCTACTCATATATTCTCCTAGTGAATCTCTGCTGCCCGGGGTATCAGGCTCTTGGGAAGAACGGGTTTTATCTCCAGCTGTTGACGTGTGGGTTTCATTGCGTCCCTCGAACCTGGTGGGATGACCGATGGAGGCAATGCGAGTTCCGAGGGCCAAGCCCTCAAACATCTGATGGAATAGGATGACGACGAATAATGTGATGAAGAAGCTGTCTCCAGCAACGACCAGAGTGAGCCCGATCACTGAGATCATGTGTCAGTTCCAACCAGGGACGATAGTTAGAGCAATGGTAACTCACGAAGAGAGTGGAATAGGATGCCGGCTTCCAGTACCGCAACACCAACTACCTCGTCGTTATATTGGGACCTTGCCCAGAACTTTTGGGCAAGGCGGTGACTTGAAGTCTCTATGGTAAATGCCAAGAGCAGCCCGGCCATAACAATCGTAGCTGGTGTTGCTTCATAACCCAACTCGCCAAGGCATTCATTGGCGAACATGAGTTGCGCATGAGTGTAGAGCTAAGTCTCCCAGTTAGCGACGAAAGAAAAATGCCTCTGCATACAAGATGAGTTTAGGAGACTGACGTGGACAAATGCTGTTGCAATTATGACCCCTGTGCCGAACTGCTTGAGAATCATGAATACTATCTGAAACTTCGAAGGCAAGACTGGCTTGAGAAATATTGGACCAGCGACACCTACAATATACCGTAAGTTTATTGTCTCTACGGGTTAGGGTTTATGCTTACTGATAAAACTAGTGGCTCCTATAACGAAAAGAAGGCCAGCTCTGAGAGGAAGGTTATACTCTTGATCGAGTTTCGAACACTCCGTCGGGCTACTTTCGCTCTTGCCGGCGTCACAATACCTGTGATAATATTAGCATATTACCAGCCACGGAAAATAGCAACTTACTCGACACCTGCGTGAAAGTGACAGTTTTGCTCCCCACTTTCACCACGGGAACTACCTTGTTCCCCTGGATCCCCTCCCTCTGAGCCCCTATGATCACGATTGAGGTCTTCAGCGTTGGAGTCATCAGCTCCCATGCAAAACCTATGTTGATTGTTAGCCCTGAAGATTATTCCTTACTTTGTTGACTCACAATTTATCATCATTCCTAGAGCAACCAGTATATATAGGTGGGATCCCACGGGTGACTGTAGCAGGTATCACTACCTGAAGCTCTGTAGCGCCGATTCGGCAGAATCTGGGCTTTCTTAATACACCATCCAACTCGAATATAATGACGGCTCACACTGAAGTGCCAGAGAGATGGCAATCTGACGCGGCGACAGAGCTCTCAGTACTCCGAGGAAGTATAAGACCTGGGGTTATCGATGGAGCGAACGGCTTTTCATTTTGATAAATGCATAGTGCCATGGAAGTGAGAGGTAGGTTGGCTGAAAGGATCAGGGCAAACGACATCGCCGCCACTGGGGTTTCGAGAGGCCTCATTCTGTCAGACATATATGCCCCTGACGTTGAATTGAAGTCAATCTTGGATTAATCTCGCCAAGGAAGTTCGTTCCGGACCAGTCGCACCTGCGTCGAATATAATAAAGATGTCATTACTAGTTGGAACGACCGACGAAATATCACGTAGGTAGCTACGGGTATGCTGTAACCGTTCTTCGGCCATCAAGGTATCGTAATCGTTCGAAATCTTGGGAAGTCGTACCTGATCAGAGACTTAACGTTTGTACGAGATGTAGTCTCGTCGCGTTTATCCTCCACATCGCCCCCTTTGTCTATTAATTGGTACTTTAGCAGGACAAACAGACGTCGCGATATTCGAAGATTTGGCTAAAGGTACAATAACATATGAAACCACGAAATTCGATTATTGAGAATCGAGAAGGATAGAACTTGATGGACTTGTATGACCTTACACTCAATTGTAGACGAAAACGCGACAGCGGCACATGTTCATTTCTTATGTACGTATTCGTCCACGTTTAGAAGGGCTCTGTGTCTGGTGAAGACGTAGCGAGACGAAGCATGCTACATATGACGTAGAATAGGAACATTGAAACGAAGCAGATTTATTGGCGTTTCTGGCGGATGATACAAATCGAGGCATGGGCTAATATGCGTAGATTGTCGCAATGCTACAGCATGTGCACAACTTGAAAGCATGCCAAGTCGCACATCAACTTTGGCAATCGGTATTTTCATTGAGCACCTCTCTTCATGGGGGAGAATGAAGAGGTCCCTAGCTTGGCTATATATATAATCTGGCCTGACGTACTTGGCTTGACGCACAATCTAAATCATGGCAATTTCCAGAGGCACATCCCCATATCTACAAGTGCGCCTCCTGTGAATGCAATGCTACCCTTTCCCAACTTTCCAGCACCCGCAGTTTCCGTCGGCTGACCAGAGAAGCTACCACATTGTAGTGGTCGCCTCACGGTTCGCAGCCAATTGAACCAGCTGCGATGGTTCCAAGACCTTCACGATCTTCCTACTCATCCACTAGCAGGTCACGTCGCTATTTCAGTAGACTCATTACAATGCCGACGAACGATATGTCGAACTGAATGTAGTGTAGTAGCTCGAGGGCCACGGCCAGCCACGGTCAAGATAGTATGCTGATGATTTTATGGGTATTGTTCTTCGCCACAGGCATCAAGGCCGATGCTATGATATATGTAGATAATAGGGGCTAGCTATCAAACTGCGATATACTTAGCAATTGGCCCTCTTAGGGGGCGAGGAGGCTGTCGCGAGTAGTCGCGAGACAGTTCCTCACAAGAATAGCGCACAACACCATTGGTGCTCTTGTCTCACCCCCTGTCAGGGGGTCATCCAGCCAAACCCCTATCCCAGGGCTATGAAGCCACAAGGCCAGATCTCTGCAGCGCGTCACTGCAACCGCCAGACAGTGAGAAGCTACACATATAGTTGATGATTGAGTTTATATTCACTTCACTTAAGCCGCGGAAATAAGGGTTGATAAGCTCTTTCTCGCGAGCACGGCGAGCCCGCCATCAAGCGACGACCTGGCTAAAGTGGACCCGATTCATACGCCAGCCATTGATGGGCTTAAGAAACGACCTCGCAGCGCTCGCAACAGCTAAGCCCGACTGTCCTCGCGCTTTTCTTAAGGCCGAGTTTTCGTCCGCAGGGTTATGAGTGTCCACTTATCCATACAAATACGGTAATTTTCTATCTCCGCCAAAGAGTAAATCCCACAGGTATGAGTATCCACTTATCCATCCAAATGAGGACAATTTCTATCTCCGTCAAAGAGCTCGTAGTGGACTGATGCTTTAAATCCGGGCATCTCCGCTCCCCCGGACCTAGCGAAGCATAATCGAACATGAGAAGTGCTTTGGAAAGAATGATGAAAAGCGGTTTAGTCCTCGTGTCCTGTATATAAAGGGACATTTAATCCCTCTTATGTATATGCTACACAACCACCAAACATCACGCGACCAGTCACCAAACCAACTCCTATCCTGCCCCTATCTTTTTATACGACTCGAACTGAGCAACAATCCCCCAAGAATCATCACCATGACTCGAAGCAACCACATCCAAAAGGTCGCCATTGTGGGAGTAAGTGAATCCTACCCGTTTATCTACACGTAGTCGGACACTCGCTGATCTTTCATCTATCTCCCCGTAGGCAACCGGCACGATTGGCGAATTTATCGTGCAAGGGCTTTTGGAACTAGGCAAGCACGAGATCACCGCCATCACACGGAAGGAGAGCAACGCTGCCGATTCCATTCCGGCGGGGGTCAAGGTCGCCAAGATCGACTATGCCGACGAGTCAACGATTGTGAATGCACTCCAGGGCCAGGACGTCCTGGTCATCACCTTGCACGCTCATGCGCCAGCTGAGACACAACTCAAGTTAGTTCGCGCTGCGGCTGCAGCCAACGTGCCCTATGTCCTGCCGAATAGCTGGGGAGTCGATCTAGCGGACGAGGCCTTGGCCAATGATATCGTGCTGCGAGAGTTCAACCCTCCTGTCCGTGACGAGATCGAAAAGCTCGGTAAGAGCTCGTGGATATTCCCGGTGACTGGTTTCTGGTATGAGTATTCCCTTGGGTATGGAAAGGAGACGTATGGCATGGACTATAACAACCGTACCTGGATCTTTTTTGATGATGGCGAGACTAAGATGAACACTACTGTGAGTGCCATCGAATAAAGACCTTTCGAAGCCCGGCCAAGTGTACTAAGAGATTGCTACAGACTTGGCCCCAAACCGGAAGGTTCGTTGCTAAACTGCTCTCGTTGCCCATCGAGCCTGAGAAGGAAGGGAGCCCAAGCCTCTCGGACTATAAGAACAAGTTCATCTACGTGGACTCGTTCTGCCTTACCCAGAAGGAGATGTTCGCGGCTGTCCTCCGTGTGACGGGGACCAAAGAATCGGATTGGACGATTAAGTACGAGGAGAGTGCCAAACGCTTTGAAGAAGCCCAGAAGCGACTGTTCGGCGGCGACGGGGCGGCTTATGTTCAGTTTCTCTACAGTAGGATGTTCTTCAAGGACGGTCCAGCAAACTTTGAGGCTAGACGAGGTCTTGCTAATGACGTCTTGGGGCTTCCGAAAGAGGATCTCGACGAGGCAACTAAGATTGCTGTCGACAGGAATGAGAAGGGTCTCAAGTATCACTGATGGCAATAAGTGAGGACTGGTACGGATATGTAAACCAGCTAGTTATATCGAAAACCGTAGATGAAACTCTCCATTCCAATCAGATTCGATTAGCACCGTATGTACATATGCTTTCCCAGTTATGTGACAAGCCTTCAAACAATACCAGGGTTCACTCTACCGAGAAATAAACCTGAGGATGGACTCATGGACACGAATTTAGTAAGTGCGTAGTACATGCCTCCAGCAATGGTGCTGGGATCGATGGGCATGTGTGGCCACGCCACGAGAAATGAGCCAGCCACTGTGAAGATCATTATGCCCAAGACGCTCACTGCCATCCAGAGACACACGGTGTGAGCCCAGAAATCCTCCGTGCACTTGTCTAGTGTAGTGCTAAGGAGCAGGGGAAGAATTTCGGATAGGATTGTGGTGGCAGATACGAACCCGAGGTAGGCATCTCTCCGCCCAGGCATCAGTGATGACCGAATGCCGCTGAAAGGATTAGTCGGGGGTGTGATATAAGCGGCCTCTCCGTTATAGAGTCGAATACGGTACAGCAGTCTGTGGGGACTGAGGAATGTGACGGCTGAGCAATACTATTAGAATCGATGTCGAGGGAAGGGGGGGTTAATGTAGCCGGTTGAACTCACCATAAAAGAATGACCCCCAGACCAGGGTGATTAACACGCCAACAAGAGTGAAAATAAATCGCACAACACGCCATCTCCCCATCATGAACTGAGTGTAATCAAGGTCCTCTCCCGTAATGTTATATACCAACAGCCCAATTTCCACGGCGCACAGCAAAGTTAGGAAGAGGAGCCTGCCGGTCCACGTAAGGATGAAGAAAGGCATCGCATTGCATTTCCTTCGCCCCCGGACAGCCTTTCGCCTTTTGATAGCTGATGATTTTCCTTCTTTTTTCACCGAGTATGTCTCATTCGGAACTAAGATGCTGTATTTAAGATCGCCGTTATCTTTCCAGTAGTCCAGCACGAAATGTACCCCTGCGAACGCCCTATTCATGTCCTTTTTGGTAACGCGGCCGTTTTTATCGCGCAGGCGTCGAAGCAGAAGAGTGCGAATTTCATTATTTGCCGCGAGATGCCCCATATGAACCAGGCTCCAGGGGTTCCAGTCAAGCCCCGTTTTCCATTTTCGTAATATTATGACAATTATGCCCACGAGAATAGTCATGAAAGCAAGCAGCGCTACAGCAGTTTGTGCCGGTACTGGATAGATAGCAACTGCCATTGTGTAGGTTAGTGATTCGCCCTTCGTTATATTACTCGGACCCTCTAGAAGGATGCGGACTGCTTCCGAACTCAAGGGAATCAAAATCGTGCTCCCTAATAACAAAAGCCCCGTTAGAGTAAGGAGGGCCTGCCCATACATGAGGGAGCGAAAGCGTTCCGGGAGGTTCCATATTCCAGCAGTCTGGAAATTTACGCTATCGCGTGCCTGGGCCCCGTGAGATGATGAGAGGGCATGAAACGGCTGATAGAGCTTTGCATTTCGATCGACTATTCGAATTGGGATCGATATAATAATTGCGATAAAGGTAGGAAGCATGAGGCCCAAGAAGTATTTTCCATCAGAAATAGTAACGATGTGTAGGGCCGTCTTAACTTCTGGACTAGGCGATGCTTTCGGTGTTGGGTTGGCGATTACAGTAGTCGTTAGAGAGAGTGGAATTAACTCAATTCTTGTCTCCGTCGGTACGCCTTTGTCATTGAATAGCGTAGTGAGCGCTGCGGTTTCCGTTATGTCAGAAGTCTTGGTGGCGGTGGGACGGCCATCTTTATCGTACAAGACTTGTGTAGAATGACCGAGATAATAGTCTAGCGTTTTGGTTGCAAGTCCCTGATAGTCTATAAGAGTTGTTTGCATAGGGTTGAGAAGTACGACAAATGTCTTTGTACTCGTAGGATTCCCGTCCGCATCTGTGTAAGTTGAAATACCAATAGATTGTTGTGCGAGGATAGTCTCCGTCCTGGTTGGCCAACCGTACGAGTTCGTGTAGGTAGTGACATATTTTGTCACCAAGCTGTCTGCGTTGGCTTTAACGGGGTGGATGACGCTCACTATAGTGGTCTCCAAAAACGCCCCATCACTACGGCTTGTCGACGTCACTATGGTTGTGGTAACAGGAGAAGGCGGCGGCCCGTTATCAGATACTTCGGTGACTGTAGTGAAAGGCACTGGGACCGTAGCTGGTACCGTAGCTGGTACCGTAGCCTCTATTGTTTGAGTGCTAGAGGGCGATGATTGCTCAGTGATAGAGATTGTATCGACACTTCTACTGGTGCTGGTTGAATACATCTCAGTATACGATTCGAAATAGTCAGAAGAGAGGGTTTCCAACAAGTGCTTAGTGGAACTGGATGTGGCGCTGGTTATTGTAGAGCTGATCATGGTGGTGAGGTCTTCTGATGTCACTGATCCAGCAGGAAGACTTGGTAGAGTTGAGCTTGGGTCTTTTTTTGTAGATGTCGGGATACTTGGCAAATCTGTTGCAGTCTCACTGGACCTCGTCGAGGTGGAAAATTGCATACTTGTAGAGGACGTGAACCACGAACTTGGATCAGACCTACTAGAGGAAGCTGGTGGTAAGGGAGGAAGCTCTGTCGGTAATATTATTGTGGAACTAGATGGTGTAGGAGTGGGGCTGGTGAGTGATGAAGGTGGTATGGTTGTAGAGGGAGTAAAGGGGGGGGCTGGCTCATCGGGAATCGTAGAAGATGAAAAGGAAGGCTTTGCAGATGACGTGAAAGATGAATTTGGAATTGGATCATCGGATTTCGTTGGCCTTCCTGGGTGGCCAGGCTCGCCTGGTTGCGGTGAAGTGCCTGTTGTCAACGTTGCAGTGTCGCCGTCTGTTGGCAAGACTACACTGATGATCGTTGAATCTTCTTGTGACCAAGTGGGAGCTGGACTCCCTGAAGGTGCTCCATCTGGCGTCGATAAGGATGTTGGCACAGAAAAAGACTGTGACGGCGTTGGCAAGGGGGGTGTAGTGGGAGGCAATAGTGAAGACCTTAATGATGAAGTTGTAGCTGATGGAGAGCTCTGGTCCGAACTAGTGAACGGGAGCGAAGCTTGAGAAGAAGTCGTGACAGGAAAAGTCGTAGCAGGAGAGGTCATGGCAGGAGAGGTTGTAGCAGGAGAAGGTGTAGCAGGAGGCGGTAGTTCAACTTGAGAGGAAGAAGTAGTAGTTGTTGGAATAGGGGGCGGTGGCAACGGTTGAGACGTCGAAGTGCCAGACGAGTAGCTTGTCGTCGACGGCGTGAATATCCTGGTGGTATCTGTGCTAATATCTCCTGTAGTTCCAACTCCTACCGACGATGTCGGGGTGACATACGGCGTGGAGCTTGATCTTGAGCTTGACGTTGTGACAACAACTATACTCTCTGTAGAGCTGGCCAATACGCTGCTGAACGTAGTTTCGGTCGACGCACTAGTCATTGTGTCGTTCTGACGTTTGAAAAAGGCCAATGGATAAGATGGACTAGCCCCATCGTGGAAGTTGGAACGTAAACGGATTTCAGTCGCATTTTCGTACGCTCGTGATGATGTGGCAACCTCAGAACCGTTGGGGAGGAGCTGGACCGCTAATTCAGCCAACGCGACAAGGACTGCCAGGATGAAGAAAAGGGGAAATAAGAATCCTGACCGCAAGACAAGAGGCTTATAGTTCCGCGGTTCACGGGAGCTTTCCTCCTCAATGTTTCCTTCCGAGCCATGGTAGCTAATATTGCTCCAAGGGTCGTCAACATAGAGACCTCCAGGAGACAGGCTAGGGGCTACCGGTGCAGAGTAAACTTCCAGGCCCAGTCCGGCCTTGGCGCTGGATATTGGTGAGAGACCCACGGCCTCAGGGCCATAGTAGCCACCGTGGTATTCTATGTAATTACCAATATCGACTTCTTCGTAGTCCCGAATCGGTACATCCAAATAGTCGCCGCCGACAAGGGTCGTGTCCGAAAAGGCGGGCGAGCTACGAACGCTCCCTGGAACTTGAGCATAGTCGTCGTGTTTCGCACTTCGCTGGATGACCTGCTGTACTTGCTTGCGAAAATCATTTTGAGTCCATCTTTGTTGCCGTCGTTCGCCCGGCCGTAGCTGTTCACTGTCCTCGCAGTCATCATCCGGGGCGTCTATCTGCGGAACCGGGGCAAAGTCGCCGCCACCGCTACGGCCC
>JAOXNK010005257.1:0-10627 GCA_028566675.1 Hypoxylon intermedium | reverse complement strand
GCACGGCCCAGGAATAATATCTACCTACATAGATGGTCGGTGTGTCAGAAGGATTGTTTACTTGTTGATGTGCTGGGTTCCTGGCCTTACATAGGTACATAGTAGATCCTGAGATGCGTCAAGTAACATGGTAGGGCCATGTCTGGTCCTGCTCCATGATCCATCAGTAAGGAAACGCTAAGCTAATGGATCTTGACGATACTTGATCGGGTCTCCCAGACCTCAGCGGGCCTTGAAACATTCTTAGAAACAAGCTTGTCCACCGGCATTTCAAGAGTGTAAATAGCAAAACAAAAACACACAAGCCTCACTCAGAGTGAGACCCCAGGACCCATACGGCGTTTTCCACGTGGGGAGCCGACCACACTGTCGATATGCACTGCTCCACGGGTCCACGTACGTAGGCCTGATGGGCCTTGTTGAATTCCATAGCAAATGTCGAGTGAGTACCAACTTTCCATCTCGTACGGCTAGAGTTGCTTTCACCTGGCTGTTTGGTCAGACGTATGTATTACTGGATAGGACCGCACACAGGCAGTCTCACTTTGTTCGTATTCACTCGAGTGCTGCTATGAAATACACAGGGTTGGATACAGTACATAGTAGATCTCCATACACGTCGTTTTCGCAGGGCGACTGCATGTGCTAATAAGCCATTAATCTCATCTCCATCCGGATGAGCACACGACATCGAGTGGTCGAATTTGCTCAGGCCTCGCTATCCTCATGTAGATAGATAGAATACGTCACTGTGAGAGATCTCCGTAGTCACAGCTATGCTCTTATTGGCCCAGCTTGTCCATCTAAACCGGTTCCTAGCATATGAGGCGTGGAAGTATTAGTAGCGGATGTCGATCACCGCGGCGCGCCTACGGTATAAGTGCCTTGGGGGGATATGAAAATGCAGGTAGCGAGGCGTGAGCTGTATGATACGGGACCGTACCTTGCCTTATCAGGCCTTGTTCCATCTCCAAGTCTCTCCAAGTCTCCAAGTCCGGTCGAACCCAACGACGCTAAGGTGCCGCGCCATCGAGCTTGGAAGTCGATCGCGATGCATTGGTACGGTGTCTAGCCTAGCTTATTGCAAGTGTACCTCGGAGCCTCCGCCGTCAACCAATTCTTTTCCTTTTTCCGTATGTATAGTTGGCGCAAATATGAACTGCCTCGGACCTGTCCTCAGGGGAAGAATGCCGAGTGATTAGCCAAGATAGGAAATAATGAATACGGCATCCTGAAGTCTACCCGCATCCATGATCGGCACTCTTCCGCTCCCGCTCCCGTTCATTCCGAAGTCCTCGCCGTATTGAGTCTACCCCGTTCACTTGGCTTTGTCGGGGGTCACTAGCTACTCTGCTGCTACCTAGGGGCCGACGACATCCCATTGCAGGCGCCGCGTCTACCTGTCGCTATACTTGGCCCTATCCTTGCCCATAGGATGACCCTTCGGTACTACACCGTGCTCTAGCCTACCATTGGACCCCAAGCATGGATCTTAGGCCTGCACCTCAGCGCATGGCCGAAGGAAGGGAATTCCCGAAAACGCAACGACGCGCCTCGTTGTCGGCTATGAAGGCATTGCGGCTGCGATCGCTCAGCATCAGTTCACAGATCTCAAGCTCTTCCGAGCCGGACCTCCCTTCGCCCATCACCAGCCGGAGGAGGACTTTGACAAAAAACCGCACTTTCGAAACGCTTAAGGAGGACCTAATCCGGAGACCCTCTAAGTCTTCTACCCTCACCGACGACAATACTGAGCGGGCATCCATCTCAACTAGACCAACGAGCCCTTCAGGCACGGGCAGTCGAGGCACTAGCATTTACGGCGACCCCTTGACAGTCGTCAAGTCTGGGCCCCTCCAGCCGGAGACTTCTATTTTGAAGACCAAGAAGGAGTTTCTGGTCTTAACACCTTCAGCTTTGATCAAGTTCCGGAATCGTTCTGCTGCCGTTGAACGTTTTCCTCAGATCTGCGGATCAAGTAATGCTATCGGCGCCTTATCTCATGTTGAGTCGACAAGCTCCTTGAAAGACTGTGCAACCGCCGGGGAGCTATACGTCCCCTTAGAGAAGATTGTGTCAGCCTTCAACGATGAGGGGACCCGTCCGTCGTTTGGAATTGAAGTCTGGTGGAATGACTTAAAGGGGGCGGCATTCACATGTCTTCAATTGGACTTCGCTCTACCAGACGATCGCGACGAGTGGCTGAAGCAAATCCGGCATACCATCAAAATACGCACTAAATCTCTGATAGAAGAGCCAGCACCATCCGATGTTGGATTGGAGCTCAAGCGGGCACTGGAGGCCAAGCAGCCGCAATCGAAGGATTCTCAGATGGAGATATATCCTGTCATACCTCGGCGACCTTATACGAGATCGAAATCGAATTCAAGTGAGGTCAAGAAAGGGTGGCGGGATAATTCATCTTTCTATGTGGCTTTCACTAAAAATTTCTGTGTCCTTGCTCAATTTCCAAAATCCTCGGCGAGCCAGAAATCCAGCCCTACTTTGATTCAGTTCGGGTTAATTACTCTCTCCAGAGTCAATGTCATTCTCAACGATGAGAGATTCGACCTCGTGTTTCGGTAAGACCCCCTTTCATCTGAACATCGTCCTGCAATGCCGTAATCCAACTGTCATTGCGGACAATACAATTTACATTGCATTTTCTAACAAGCATAGGTTACCTCTAGAGAAGCCTATGAAACTAGAGCTTTCTAGTCGACATCATCGAACCATTTCGTCGAAATTGTACAAGGTGGATACTTATCTAAAACCAGCTTGGCCTTTGTGGACTCGACGTGAAGTATTCTGCATTGATGGTGAAGCACCGCAGATGCCTCTACCCAACGGAGAGGACTTTGGCGGTTTCAAGACAACTCTCGAAGCATTCATCGCAGGATATAATTGTGCTTCGGTCGACTGGACCGTCCAATGGAAGAATGTGCGGCACCCTCCTGAATTCCGTCTTCTTGAACCAAAGGGACAACCCGAGTACACCGCACACCAGTTGTTAGCCGTCTTCCGTGCCTTACGGTTCAATGACTTCTTCAAGTCGTTATCATTTCGCAATATCGACTTCTCCAGTCTTTCCAATGTCTTCGACAACGCAGCGCGTTTAGAGTCTACAGTTTGGCTCTCTCGGACAGGTTCGTCGATCCGAATGACATATCACGACTGTCCAGCATCGTTGAGCTAACGTCAGTTTAGGTAAACGCAGCCTTACCCGAGTTGAGTTCGAACTCGTGGAGAACTCCTCGGTGCTATTCCAGGAGATAGTAGCTCTTCTGTTGGGATCAGAGTCTATTCGCCATATTGATCTGAGCAACGTCCTTAACGGAGAGCTCACGCCACTGTTATCAGAAAATGGCCAAAATGGCAAAAGTACCCCTTCCTCAACAAACCGAGGGTGCGAAGTAATGCCGCCTGTTTTACTTCTCTGGAAATCTCTACAAACACGGTGCAATTCGATTAGTTTAGATGGAAATACTCTAGGCGTATCAGATATTGCAGGTTTTAGTAAGTTGAATGCAACAAACGTAGCAACTTACGCAGCTAATCATCACATAGCTCGGGTTCTGCAAAATAGACCTGATTTCTTGAAGACATTTTCCATATCACGCTGTCGTCTCGATGAGACGGCGTTGGCACTGCTTTGGGAGGGTCTACATGAGCAGCGTTCGACCCTTGAAAGTCTTGACGTATCGTATGGCTCATGTCGTATAGAAGCGGCAAAGGCGTCAGAGACACTCAATGATGCAAGTAAACTGCGGCATCTGAATCTTGCACATTCGATCAAAGGGAATCCAAACGGGCCCCTATTTCGACCTTGGAGCGCTACGTCGAGCTTTGAGCCATGGCATCTGGAGGAGCTGAACCTCTCTGGATGGAAGGTATTATTAGACTTGAAATTTGGATCAAGTTCATTACGCTGACATTCCACTGAAGGTTAACTTTGATACTCTTTGCGGGATCATGAAGTTTCTCGAGCTCGACGAGTCTCGCAGCCTACGCCGTCTCGTTCTCACCAACTGTGGGCTTTCGGGAGAAATGGCAACAGGCCTCCTCTGCCGACTTGGCGCAGGCCGCGATATGCATCTACTGCTCAGCGAAAATCCACTGGAAGCCGGTTCGACTGATTGGATAGACTTAATTCACGGCAATGAGGCACCAAGGATGATTCATCTCGACATGATCCAATTTCAGCACGAGTCGAATTTCAATCGCCTTCTGACGGCACTCGCCCATAATAAGACCATCGAGTTTTTGAGCATGGTAGGAACCGGACCGCCAGATCGTGCCAGTTCTCAGACGTCGGGGCTGTTGTCTCGCTTCTTCGAATTAAACGATACCCTGCGATTTCTAGACTTATCTGGATACAGTGGTAAACTGGAAGACGGCCATCTAGGTTGGGGGCTGACCGGAGCAATGGCCGGACTGAAGAAAAATACCACTTTGCGTCAGCTTCGCGTTCGAAATCACGATTTAGGCGCAGCAGAAGATTTGAGCGAACTATGCCGCGTGCTGGCAGCGAATAAGGGGCTTGCGATGTTGGACTGTCAACACAACAACTTCAATCACCACCAGCTCGCAAAGCTCGTCCACGCGTTGAATCATAACCACCAAATCATATCCTTCCCGCTCTCCGATGCTGATCGGGAATACGCGGTACAGAAGGAGAAGCGTTCATTCCTTCAGCACCAAGCTCAACCTGAGAAATCCTTCCAGATGAAGATGCTAAAATCGGCAGAGGGTCGCCTAGACGGGCTTCTGAAGTGGGTGGAGGAATTCTGGGACTCCGAGACCAAGAAGGCACGGGAGATACTGCAGAGAAATAGAGAAAATTCTTTCAACTACTCGCTTGAGCTCGAGAAGGAGTATATCGACGCCTGGGACGACGATGGTCTTCCTTCGTGGCTAGTCCCAGCCTCGAAGGCTCGCGATAAAGGGAAGGAGACATCTCATGGAAGCCAATGGTTTCCCGAGAGAGGGCTTAGTATTGGTTCGGCTAGCTGAGTTGGAGATACGAGGCTGTCGCTCTACGACCCCTTGCCCCTTAAAGCTCGGTATCTTACAATGAACGCAAGGGCTACATTATACTCCGACATAAACCCATGGAAATACGACGATCCAGGCGGGATTGTCATGTGCTCGTCAGCGACATATCGCTTACTTCCTTTTGTACGGCTACTGTGGATGGGCCTAGGTTTTCAATGTACGGCGCTGTGGATAGGAGGTATCTACCGGACTCAACTGAACAGGTTTAACCTTTGTACATATACCAGATACCCAATGGGAAACACGGGGATATTGAATTCATATGTACCTATGTATGTTCATACTTTGTAGTCTTATTTGGTTCCCTCGATGGGGTTTGATTCGGTGTCTTCTTTGTAGAAAGTCCCACTACTCGTCAGGACTCAAAGTGAGAATGTGATATCTCAAGGCCGGATGCCTACCTAGACAGTGTTGGAAATGTCTAGATTCGCTGCTGGCTACCAATGCCGGCGCCCCCTTCAGTCTAACGGCATGTTCGGTGATGCCGGAAGACGAGGAGGAAGTTCGTTTCAAATGTAGGCAACACCAACTGCATGCCACTCGATGCAACATCGGGCAGGAAAGGAAACCATGTGCTCAGTGCGGCGGAATAGATTAAGGATACTGGTTCGAGTTGGTGTCCTAAATGGGTTAGATATATCTTGGGGCGACGAAGCTGAAGGAAGTAAGACTCATAGACGATTCTTACCACATAATATTGCCATAACTAGATATATACCCATAACAGGAAGTGGTTGCGAGATACTAGTGTATATAGGTTTTACCATGGACTGCTTTCTTTCCAGCACATGCTATCTTAGCGAGGTTGGTAACAAGACCAGCTCGTCCAAATCTGAGTTGCCGAAGGCTATACTAGTGAGGGATGGCTCCCTCGCATTCGATTCTAGCTTACCAATACCAATGCCAATACTTCCGTGCCCTATTGCAACATGGCGAAGTGAGATGGATGTCGTTAGGGTCTGCCTTACGCCCTACACGTGTACCCACGCCGCCCTCCATCGGCCGTGGATCCATCCGAGGCGTCACGAGGCATTGGGCATTCGTATCCCTTGCGCAGAGCCATCTGACCAGCTGAACCAGCTATTTGTTAAGTATGGTATCGTACCTAGCGTAGCGACCTGGAGCTAAGGTAGCTACGCTAGTGTAGCTCCAAGTTATCCATCCCTTGGCGACAAGATAGCTTGAGGCTACCTACAACGCGCGCCTCTCGGCACCACGCCGCGTGGTATCGGGTTCAACATACTCGCCGACCGAACCATCCGGCACCCATTGACTAGTGTAGTGTAGGTCGTGTATTCCCCCAACTTACCTTACCTAGCTTGACGAACATGCCCTAGTGCAGCGTGGCATCGCAATCCTGCATGCGTCGCTGCTCGCCTGGCCTATGTAGGGGTAAGCGGAGGAACGGGTACCTGAACATGGCTCACGCCAATATCGCCGTTCTTTGCATACCTAGTTCTAGTGCCTGTGCCCTCTACACTCACATGGTCCACGTACATGTATGGATCCGTATATTTATATCCATTTAATCCGAGACTGCAAATATCAGAGTCGGAGAAAATTCCCCAAAGCACAAAATCCCCGTGTTGTCGGGTCCTGACGTGATGATGTGTCCTACCGCAGACAGATGACGACGAACACGTATCCATACGTAAGAAAGGCTTCGCCCGTCCCGCGCGCCCTCTTATCCAGACCGATTGGGCAAAGGAACGAAGTGCCACTGCCTTGGGTATTTGCTACCGGGAAATTAGTCAGGTCGTGTTGGGTGCGAATAAATGCTGGGTAGGATCTTGGCTGTTAGGGCTGGAAATAATACAACGCGCCTAGGCAGGGCATGGTAAGCAGGGTCCTGTGATCGTCGTATAATTGTGCTATTATGCATCGTGGATATGTACGTGTTCGTACCTGGTCTCCCTACACTAGTGTAGTGTGGGTGGATTCACATATGCGCATGCGTGTTTCCTGTGCTGTGCCTCTCTGCAGGTCCGGGGTGCAGGAAGGGGTGCTGTCGGTCATGAAACTTGAACCGGATTACCCATTATAGAACATTCCATCCACTGCCAAGGAGTGGGCATATGTCGTTGGGCACTCATTCAGGAACGCATCTGATGGCTGAGTCAGATGTTGGAGATGTCCGGCAGGGTGGCATTGTACCTGCATCAATTGGGTATCACCACAGGAGAATGGCATGTGTGTAGAAGATGTTCTTTGCATTTCTAAATGGTGTACATATCTTTCGTTCCCCTCGCGTCTTGAAAGACCCCCTAATCCGCTACCCAAACCCCGTCTCGTGATAATATTCATCTTCGCTCATTAGATCCACCTGTCCAAACCGTGATATACATGAAGCTTCGAACATGCAGCCAGCGCTTGCTCTCAAAAGCCAGCCGGCCCGTGTTCTGCGTCGTGAATACATAGGGTATACACCCCACCGCAATTCCTAGTGTAGCGCCAAGATGAAATAAACCTCTCAAAACTCCAAGCTTTTATGACATCCCTCGCCCCTTCGCCCAGTATCCTGTTGGTGACAACATCTAGCCCAAAATTCTAAACCCGTTTTATGTAAACCCCCAAGAAAATGACCGTGAAAGAAAAAGAGTACAAGAGAGGTAGTGTAGACATATGAAAGTAGGCCTAAATATACTTGTGCTGGATTACGTCGGCCATCCAGCCCATATCGTTGACAAGGTCTTCCAGCCCAGCATCGATTCCCGGGCGACTAAGAAGGCTAGTACTGCCTAGAGGGACGCCACTGGCCAACCTAGCAACCAAGTCTGGCGAGCTAAGCGCTGCTGTTGATATGCGGCTTGTGTCTAGAGGCTTGTCGCTATGCGCTGTGGGTTGAGGGAGGCTGTATCCCGTGATTGGCGAGTGGATGTGTTTCGGGATGCTGCGGCCTGTATCATTGCTCTGGCGAGCTCCTTGGATAGCAAACGATTCATCCGCGTTGGAAAAAACATCTTCGCTCTCGTCATCTGACTCGTCGAAGAAGGAATATTGACTCAAGTCACGAGATTCAGTTGATCGGGGCGATGCTGGAGAAACTAAGCCCGACGATGATGTCGAGAACGAGAAGCGTGACCGAGGAATGTTTGATTCAATATCAATAGGACCTGGAGCAGCACCATCGTCCTGCGTGACGTCTATGGGAGTAATTGTAGTCGTAGACCCGTTCTTATTGCCAGTGACTGAAGTTGACGATAGGCTTCGTTGAAATGGCGGAGGCGACAACATCGTGACAGGGGCGTTCTCGGACGCTGCAGATACTGCAAAGTTGTCGTCGTCTTCATTCTCTTCAAGAATCTCGTCCGGTATCGAAAGTCTTAGCGTCGGCTCCACAACAGGAGCTGTTTGAGGTAGATCATCAGATAGCAGAAACCTCCTGAGGGACTCTGGAGACATATCGCGAGACCGCACGCTCCCTGACGGTGTGGTGCTTCTCGGTTCTTCAAAATGCCTAGTTTCCTCGCCATAGTGGCTCTCGACCTCGGTCTCACTACCAGCATCACTATCTTGATAGTGTCCCTTCTTCCGCCCGAAGAACTTTCGGGCGGCTCCAGTCCACGAGGGTGCAGGCGAAAGCGAGCGAGCTGATCGTTTGTGGACCAGCGACATCGCTGGTGCGGATCCCATACGAAGATCTGGGAGACTGGGTACTGGCGGAGCTGGTCGTGGAGTCATGAACCTGTCTTTAGGGTTCATCGTCTTATAATCAGCTGTCCGTAGAGAGTTCATGGATGCACTTCGTATTCTGGACAAAGAATGCTCGACAGGGACCTCGAGGGTGTTGACGGTTTGTCCAGGAAGATAAGGGCATGTATTGGTTGCAGGCATAGAGGAATCATGTGTCTCTGTTGAACCATCTAGCTCATACTAAAACACGGTTAGCAAAGACAAGATGTGTGAGGCCCTTAGATACATAAACTTACATAGTAGTAATAGGTTTGGCCCATCTTGAGTCCTCCGCTACGCTTAGGATTCCCGACTTGGTCACCATCGCAGATGATGTTGTTGAAAGTATGGCAGCCTCGCCATTGGCTTCGGTCCCGTCGAGAATCACGCTCCATGGTATAGTATTTCGAAAAGTTATCCCACGACCCAAAAAGCCGGACTGATGACACAGAGGGATGTGTTTGGCTGTAGACTTGGTAAGCTTCCATGTAAGATCGAGTTCCACAGTGGTAGGGCAGCCAGTAGATAATAAATAAGTCAAGCTGGTAAGCTGACCAGTGGTATCTGCCACTTGGAGGCGCAATGGTTGACAAAGCCAAGGCATGGAATGATCTCACTCGGTACTTTTGGTTCGAAACATGGGTGTCAACGGGCTAAGATCACTAGAGCGCTTGCTTTTGGGGAGATCTGACAGGAACAGTGGCTGGCTGCCGCTATCTCAAGCTATGATGCCTGAATATGTCAAACTATTCAGGTAAGCTTCGTGGCAGGGCTGACAGGGTGTGTACGAATTCTCAGTCATGGTTGTAGGCAATCAGTAGCTGACCTTCGCGTGGACCCCCTGCTCGGAGATAATGTGCTGGGTTTGTCAATATTGAGACCCCGGCAGACCGGAAATTCTAGAATAATGAAGCTTGGGAGATTTATGCCGTGCCACCTGAATGTGGCTTTTTAATATGTGGGAATTGATCAAATTCGGAGAATGCCGCAAATAAATGGAAGGGTATAAAAGCGAGTGTTATGGAGTATACGAGGAAAAGCAATGACAAAACTTAACGAAACGCACCAGGCTGCTGGCAGGCTGGGCAAAAAAGAACGTTGATAATGGATTGCAATATAGAAACTCACAGCATAAAAGTAAAGAGCGTCGTAGTTGGATCCATGGTGAATTTAAAGGTCGATTCGCAAATCTAGAGACGAAATTGAAGAGGCTGTACGGTCGACCAACACGAGTGACAATAAGTAGAGATGTTTGGCGCTGGTTGGTTCCCCGAGCTTCTTAAGATAGAACCAGACCCAGAGATTGAATGAAACGGTTGCCAACTTTGTCGGCAATGTTTCGACAGACGCAAGGACCGCAGTGATTGTGCAATGCAACTCTTCGATCTTGGGGAAGGAAGGAATTGGCCAATCGCATTTGTGGGTGGTATTGATGGAAGCGCCGTTGTATCGACTCGTCCAGCAGCAGCGCTTAAAAGTGGACAAGCGAGATTCAGGATCCAAGGGTTCAAGGCCGCGTAAGAGGGCGGCCGCTTCTCTCACGAGGGGCGGAAACAAGCGAGCTACGACACACTAGTCTAGCGAATTGCAATAAGCGTGTTGGCAGAAAGGAAGTTGTTGATCATACACAGACAGAAGATGATGGTTTTGCCTCTGCTTGTAAGACGGATCTGGTGCTGTAGAGATGCTGTATAGCCTCAGGGGAAGATTGGCGGCCTGGAAGGCTGAGCTGAAACCCAATCACAATTATTCAGCTAGGACGTAGTGTTAGTAGGTCGGTAGGTACTCTAGACGTGAGAATAGTCAGAAGAGGCTGCATTGATAGATTCACTAAAGAGAAACTCGAGGCGATCCTGACGTCCCAAATTCAATATGGGATGTGGGCCTTGTTTGAGATGCA
>JAOXNK010005236.1:0-10640 GCA_028566675.1 Hypoxylon intermedium | reverse complement strand
GCCCTGGCTAGCTACAGCACTTACTATGACTGAATATAAGACTGGCTAAAAGATTGGCTCCAGGGTGGTTGCCGGACGGCTTACAGCACTGCAGGCTTTTTAGGCACTGACCTGGCTACTGGTTGGCCGGCTACAGGGGGCCAGTGTTGTACCTAGGTGGCCTGTAGGGCTGTAACTAGTGCTGTAGGCCGTCCACTGGCTTTAGGGCTGGCTGCAGCGAATGAAATAGGGGGTCACGTGGACTCTAAGATCTCGGCCCTCATTGATATATGATAGAATATCTCAACCAAACTACGTTGCATTAGGATGCAACTTGGACCGTTAGAGTTGCCTCACTTGAATTGAATTAATGGTCTGACCCAATTATATGACTTTCGAGGCTGGTTCGATGAAATTATTCGAATACAAAAGTTTTGGGACAGGGGGTCTCGCCCTAGCTCGCCGCCTTTATGTACCTGAAAAATACTCGGTTAATGCAATCCACAGAATCCTCCTTTTCCGAGGTCGCATAACCGCAATAACGGGGTTCGGCATGCCCCTGAGAAACCATTCTTCGGTATGCGAAGCGTGATTTGCTCGGAAACCTGCTTCTGCTTATTGTTTCACAAAGCCCCTCTTACTCGGCACATATTGGATTGGCTTGTTGGGCCTCATCGAGTGCCGTCAGGCTGCATGCAAGCCTCATTCGTATCTAATCACGTCCCAACTGCAGCTACCCAGCTTACCAACCAAATCCTCTCTTGTCTGGCCGCCAATAGAAAAGGAAGGAATATATGGGTGAGTGGCACTGAAACAAACAACAGGTCATATCTATTCAGCTCCGTTACTAATCTTAGAAATTTCGGGTAATGTCTCATCATTCAAAGCTCAAGAATGGCCAGCTCTCAATTTGCCATGCCCGGCTCGTGCATATCGTGTTACCCATACTTGGGCTTATGGTGTGGACGCTTACTTCGCCCGCAGCTCAATCGAGGGATATCATCCTCTGAATGGACCGACGGTTCTGCAATATTTAAGAGTGTAGCTCGATTTCTACTTGCTATCTTACGTACCGGACACCATCAAAATTCCTGAAAATCCTAACCTCAAACATGCCAGGCTTCTATTCTCTAAACTCAACCCAGCAGGATGCCTTCTTGAACAGCGCTGCACTTGCTGCTCCGGAAGGCGAGGTATCAAACTTTGACAATCCACCCAATGGCACGGCTTGGTCCCATGCTGTGTTCTCAATATGTTTAGCATTGTCAACAGCGGGCGTCATTGGACGCATATACACGAGGTTCTTTTTGCTAAAGAAGCCCTACGTTTCAGACTGTATGCTAGAATCCCTTAGCTTTGGTTTATTTATCTAACTATCTCTAGATCTCCTCTTGGTGGGATATGTATGTAACTTCAAATTGATTCTGTTCTCGTCTTGTTCTATTTTGCTGAACCGTTATCGTCAGGTCATCTTCATTGTAGACTTTGCGTATGTTTATAAAATGGCAGTGGTGCCTGGCATGTTCGTCCATTTATGGAATGTTCGTTTCAAGGACTTCATTACATACCTGCGGGTAGGTTTCAATACACGGGTCGGTCATCATGTCTCCATACTAACAGGGAACAGGGTGTCTTCATCTCGTCTCAGTTGTACATGTTTAGCATTATGGCCATCAAAGCTGCAATTTTGCTGGACTGGATTCATCTATTCGTCCCACCTGGTAGCCGCGGTTTTGTGTACTGGGTTGGTCACGTTACAATTTTGGTTAACGTGTGCTTTTACCTGTCGGTCTTCATCGCCAACCAAGTCGCGTGCACTCCTTATGAGTATAGCTGGAACAAGCTTCTCGACGGTAACTGTGATCGTGCTGACACACATTATACCAATCTCGTTGCGGCAGTTTTCAACGTCGTGTCAGATTTTGTGATTATGTTAATCCCGCAGAAGGTCATTTGGAAGCTTAACATGCCTGCAAAGAGGAAAATTGGGGTTTCTGTGGTATTCGCCTTCGGTATCCTGGCCTGCATCGTCGCGATTATTCGGCTCGCCGAAACGGTCATATACGCTACAAACCCGGATTATACATACAACTTCTCTGGGATGATGCTTTGCAGCGCCGCCGAGTTAACCTGTGGTATCTTGGTGCTGTGCATTCCAGGTCTACCAAAGATGTTCTCTACAGTGGACATGAACCTCTTGAAAAGGAAACTCAGCTTTTGGTCTTCTTCCTGGCACTCCTCACGAAGAACCGTAGACACCACTTGGCCACACCAAGAATACACCAAGGCGTCCTCCCTCGAAAATGGGATGTCAGATCAGAGCCACCTCTATCCAATGTTGTCCTCTAACGCCAAACCGTATTCTCACCGGCACGCAGCTGAGGGGGGAATCAACCAAACCACCGAGTTTCACCTCGCCGAGTCCTATGACTTGCATACCATCAAGTCAAGTAGACGTTTCGACGAGATACGGTAAACTTGCTTTTTCTTTGCAAGCCTCGAGCTTAGATGTCGAGAGCTACGAATGATACAAGTGCGACAAGGCGACGTGCAATGGGGGCGCAGACGTTGGGCATTGGCTAGGTGAATAAGTAGGGAATACGTACAGGTTCGGACCAATTGATTGATCAGATCGAAATATACATGTATAGTAGTGTCATTATGGAGCTCTAGTATCGCATCAACCCATAAGAGTTAATGCATGCCTGATTATTCAGCCTTCCAGTATGAAAGTAAGTCGAAGCACACCTCCATCTTGATACCCAGAGATTATAGCACAAAATGCCAAGCCCACGATATGATCTAAGGTCGAAGTATAGCAGCACTGCCATAAGCCTACGACAACAGACATGTGGTGGCAGGATGAGGATGGTATGTTAAGAGGTGGAGGCGTAAGACACACGTAAACCCCGTAAACTCCACTGTGCTCCTAAGTACGAAGTAGTAGCCATGCAATAATGCCGATGCTACAATGAAGCCAGGTACCGTGTAGTTTTACAAGTACATGTACCTTAGGTACCTACATATGTAGGTAGGTTAAGGTACCTGGAATATTGACCGTAAACAATGCCTAAATAACACTGTGATATTAATCACACTGTCGTACTGTCACACGAATGATATCGATTACCTCCTTGCAGCCTTTATCTAATTCGATTCCCATCCTACGAGGAAGCTTGATTTCAAACTCCTACCTTAAACGCTTTAAAGACCATTGCTTCATCACCACTTGCTTCCCATGG
Organism: Hypoxylon intermedium; assembly: GCA_028566675.1. NCBI lineage: Eukaryota > Fungi > Ascomycota > Sordariomycetes > Xylariales > Hypoxylaceae > Hypoxylon > Hypoxylon intermedium. The sequence continues at coordinate 7,419 of JAOXNK010005236.1, read as the reverse complement.
CTGCAAGTTTTAGCAACGTCAGCGCATCCGCCGCGGTGTATTATACCGCAGCCGCATTCACATCGTTTGTAAGTAAATACAAGCCTGGTTGCATATTATTATTGTTGTAAGTGAGCAGCTGACACGCGGGAATCAATTGAAGCTGTTGGTCTACATGACCTATCAGGTGCTACTTCATCCTCTTAGCAAATACCCGGGACCCTTCTTAGCCAAGCTGACCGATGGATACAACGGGTTTTATGCTTTCAAAAGAGAACTTCACCTTAGAACATGGCAGAATAAGTTGAAGTATGGTGAGTTTTTTGTCTCTTAATAATGCTACCTTATATTACCCAAGTCATGCCTAACGCTTGACAGGCTCCGTCATCAGGCAAGGACCAAATAAGTTGGTTTTCAGCTCCATCACCGCTCTGCAAGGTGAGTCTTACACTCAAAGCAGGTGTGTATATACCTAACGCGAGAGTATCAGACATATATAAAAATGATCGAACCACAAAACCCCAGGCATATGTTGCCTTGGGACCAAACCTTTCGACTCCAACCACTTTCACCGCTATCGATCGTCAAGTCCACCGGTCCAGGCGCCAGCTAGTTGGCCAGGTCGTCTCCGAGCGTTTTATGCGCATGTTTGAGCCGACTATGATAGAACAGGTTGACCTCTTTACTCGGAAAATATTCATTTCTGCTCAAGACGCCACTCCTGTCAATATTACCAAACGTGCAAGATATCTCGGGATTGATCTCGCCGGGCTCCTTGGCTTCGGCTACAATCTCAACCTCCAGACCAGTGATGAAAACAAATTCATCCTTTCAATGCTTGATGCCGGTGCATATTGGAGTAGCATTTTTTTGCACTGGCCAAATTCTCGTCGGTTCCGCATTGGACTAGTCGCTGTCAAAATATTCCGCCAAGTAAGACCGAAGTATCTCTCCCTGATGGAGAAGATGATTACTTCTCGGGCAAAGCAAGATAAAAACGCTCGAAATGATCTTTACGCCATCGTTGCGGACTCTCTCGAGTTCAAATCTGGTGGCATGCGACAGAGTGAGCTCTGGGCTGAGGCGAATATGTTTCTCCCTGCAGGTTAGTCATGACTATCAAAACGCCTATCCAGTAGGTACTAGGTGAGGTTGTTCTTTTGCTGACCGAGGGTAACCTAGCTGGGGATACAACCAAGACGGCACTATGTGCTGTTTTCTTCTACCTGTCACGCAATCTCAGCTGCTATGAGAAGCTTGCTTGTGAGATTCGGTCTACCTTTGGTGCTGGCACCGAGATCCGAGGCCCGGCTTTGGCAAGTTGCCAGTACCTGCGAGCCTGTATTGATGAAGCCCTTCGACTGTCACCACCCGCATCTGGCATCCTCTGGAGGGAGCCATTCCCTAACGACAGCGACCAGGCTTTCGTTGTAGATGGACATGTAATCCCCAAGGGTACGATAATTGGCGTGAATATTTACTCTGTCCACCATAATGAGGAATATTTCCCAGACCCCTTTACATTCCAACCAGAGAGGTGGTTAAGTGACACCATTACCCCCGAGAAGAAGAAAGCAATGCGCGATGCCTTTATGCCATTTTCACTTGGTCCACGAGGATGCGCAGGGAAGCCCATGGCATACTTAGAAGTATCCCTCGTCGTGGCTAAAACACTTTGGTACTTCAATTTCAAGCCGGCGCCGGGTAGTTTGGGGAAAGTGGGTTCAGGGGCGTCAGGAATGGGCCGTGGGAGAGACCTATCAGAAGAATATCAGTTGTTTGATAACTTCACAGCAAGCCATGATGGACCGTACCTGGTGTTCCAGTGTCGCGAAGGCTTTTGCAAGGAACTCGATAGCTAAGGTAGGTTAGGTAGGATATTGATGAATTCTTTGCTCCACCCATCAAGGGTAAACGGTCTATAGATGGAATATTTTACATGTTTTCAAGCATCATTCTTTTTCTTCTCTGCCCATTTCCCCCGTATTGCACCCATCAGCTTGCCGAGTGACTCGTGGGGGTCGGGCTCTCCTAGTCAAGCGTAGCTACAGCCGAACCGAAAGTTAGCGAACTCTTCATCAAGCCCCGAAAGATTGAGTAACTCACATAAAACTCAACACAGATTGCATGGACTGTAAGTGCCAGCCATCCACTCATCCCATAGCTAAGATTGAATGCCACCACAAGCTGCATAACATCAGGTCCCGACACATTGGCAGCTATGACAACGCTCTGGTGTGGGGTCTTCCCTGTGTAGAACTCGGTACACCCCGGGTATATGGCCATGGTGTTATCGCGTCCTTTCAAAACATGGTCAATTTTATCACATGGCTGAGCCATGTAATAGCCCCCAATGGTCGATATCAGGATGGCGGAGGCGACCATGATAACACGGAGAGTAATTACGGAGCTAGCCTTATTTCCATCAGTTAGAATAACTCTAGGATGAACGAAGTCTTGGACCAGCCGGCAACTAGTGTAGGGGAATGTGTGAAACAAGAGATGGCGGAGCCTGAACTCACATATACCCACGACCGCAGCATCCAGGCCCCATGCTGATCAACTTGGCCGTTTTTAACACATCTATATGCCGTATATTGAGCGACTACAAAGGCAGTGGCCGCCAGCACTGTCGCAACTTGCGCCGATAGATCACCGCCAAAAGCATGGCGTGCCACTGGTAGGGAAGCTACCGCACCCAGAATCACAAAGCCATGGTCACGTAACCATTGAATCGATGGACACTAAGCGCGTGGCGCCGAATACCGGGTATGAACTGCAAGCCTACGAGGACACCAGCCGGTATCATGCAATATAAGTGCAAAGCCATACTGGCTCGAGTGATGCGAGATCGCTGGAAATAGAAGCATTCTCCCGGCAAGGCACCGGTACCGGGTCGGTCGCTGCAAAAGATGCCATTGAAGTCAAGAAAACGGGCATGGGCGAGCGAGAAAGCCAATAGAATGCCACCAAGTAACGCCCATAGGAGAGCAGAACGTCGGCTTGAGAAACCAAGGTGCGATCCCGCTCTTTGGGATATCATCGCCATCTCGGCAGGACGTTGGAATTCTGAAGTAAGGACGAGACTACCTACGCAAAGCAGGCGTGGATGGCTGCCAGCCAGGCAGGCCTTCTGTTATTACGTTGTCATTCATATCTCGCTCCATGCGCGGTAATGGCACAATGAATTATGAAACATGATACGCAAGACAACACTCCGTCAAGTAGTAGGAACCTCTAGCTCTACTTGGAGTACATCGACGGACCCCACCAAGTACATGTAGTACGTCTAGGTTGCACGGCTTATAGAGTGTGATCGATTATGCACTCTCCAACCAATACATGGAACCGTGCTTCAATGTATGCATGCCTGCTCCAACTTCCCCCCGTTTAGTTAGTTGCATGAGTTGCGTCCACAGGCTCGGCCTTGTGGCGCCTTCAAACGAACACTATTTGCCAAGGTACGATTGCTTACCATGCTCTTCTTCCCCCAATGTAGGTTACATGAAGGATTATAGGATCAACGGGCATGAAGCAAATGTCTCATGCACAAGAGTAAATTAAATGGCTATCTGAGTCAGATTTTGGAATTGTGGGTTGCACTACTCTATCCTACGCTTTCCACGGTATCTTCCCGGTGTTGTCATTATGACGGATGAATGCGAGTTTCCGGCCCTTCGAGACGATGTCTACCCCTATTTTCTGAATCATGCCCTTCTCACCCCATAGCAACGGCACCACATACTCTACCAAAATCCACTCAGCCCAAGAGTTCCATGTGATGGCGCGTGCATGTTGTATCGAGAGCTCGCTGACCGGCCGTACTTCTCTCTTGCGGGTAGCCTCATATTCGGTGAATATATTCGTGATAGTCTGCATTCCCATCGTAGGATCAGACTGCAAGGCCGCGCGTAGCTTGTTCGCAAGGAACACAGCGGATTGGACGGCTGTATTGAAACCCATCCCAGCCGTCGACGTCATTTGTACCACAGAATCACCACAGAGGGCTATACGTCCATAGAACCAATATTGGAGGAATCCTTGCGGTTGGTAGGCCACTCGCTTCCATGTACAGTATCGATCCACGTCTTTGACCTTGAGATGAGGCGTCAGTAGTGTGCTGCCCACCTCGTCTATGTAGGCTGTAATTTCTTCATTGGTGAAAGTATGACACTCCTTCGCTGGTGAATCTAAGCGTTTGAAAATGATGAAGTAGGAAAATCCTTGGAAAGAAGCGAACTGCGTCGCAACACCGGGGCCATGAGATTCCCAGAAAACCCCATCCGGTGTGCCGGGTATCGAAGCTGCGGTCCCATACAGACATTTGTACAGATTTAACTGTTCGCTCTTCTCGAACTTGAGGTGGTCCGTCGTGGCATGATTCTGCACTTGCATCAAGATGTTAGTTAGTATTGGCACCTTAACTCTAGGCTAGATAGGTTTCCATCTTGCAAAGGGCTAAGGTCAATACTAAGAGTATGCTACCTATAGTTACTAGATAGAATCAAATTATTATGGTGTACTTACTGATTCCTCTCGTCTGGCTGTGCACACCATCGCAGCCGATAACCAGGGTTCCGACTTCAACAGTACCATCCTCCAGATAAACCCGGACTTCATTATTATCCATTTCAATCTCTTGGATAATAGCAGATGTTTTAATCCTGGACTGCCAGTCATCGAGACCCTCCAACAACAACTGAATCAAGCGAGGCCGCGGGAAAGCCATGACAGGATAACCATGACTACATTCGTTATATTAGATATTTGGACAAGATAGGGGTCACCGAAGGGCCCATAACTTACTTTTCTTCGATCCAATCGAAGGCCGGATCATCAGCAACGACTTTGCCATTGCGATTGATACATACTTTTGACTTGAGAGGTATGTACTTTCCGGCGCAAAGGCTTCCCAGTCCAAGTTGATCAAAGACACGGATTGTTTGAGGCCAGAGCAGGATACCGGCCCCAGAGTCAGTGACAACAGTTGGCTGTCGCTCCAATATCAGGAAATCAAGACAGGCTGCTTTGAATATGTTTCCTAACGCAAGACCAGTTGGACCTGCGCCAACAATAATGGCGCGGAAAGGAGCTGGCGCCATTTCTAGGATGAGATATACAAGAACATAGATGAGCAAGTAATAAGTAGTAAGTAAGTAAGTAGTAACTGTGTATTAAATACCTACACAGATAAGTGCTTAAGTGCATATATATAATATATGCATACAGACTACGCTTATGTGAGCACATATTGTAATACACGGTATTTTACGAAATCGAATTATATTATTAAGTAAATAAATAGATTTGTGTTTTAATAATTTTTATTATTCGTAATAATAAACTATTTTTAAAAGAGTAATACTATTTGCGTAGTAACACATTGTCTAAATGCGCAGTATTTCTAAGTGCGTCCCGGGTAGCTCCCGGGTAGCCCCGCCCGACCACTACCACCGCCCTTATACTTACTTGAATATCTCTACTAATCCCCATTGCAGTCAAATGAAACGTGGCCCAGTATATAGCCCTTTGAAAGCCGATTCTAATCATACCTTCGTTGACTCCGTAGCTTATCGGGAAGGCCTTCTGCATCGCTGTCGAAGTAGCTTCTATTACCCATCTTAATACTCCCTTCTTTACACCCACGCAACAGGCCGGATACCCAGTTCATCCAGACCCAAAGGGTATCACCGGCAAGGCCGTTGCACGGACTACACAATGATATAGCCCTCGGTCGGCCGCACTAAGTATTGAAGGATATATGCGTAGGTATAAAGCTGGCTTTCGTCGTGTTAAAATGACCTACTATACCGACTTGGATATCTTTCTCAATATTAGGTGCATACAATGGGGCTGTATACTATCGTGTAGCCCTCACAATGGCGGTTCTAGCCGCCCCTTCAATGAATTCGTAGCTAGTACTAAAAGGTTGTTGTGTTGGTGGGAAAGTGAGGCTATTCGCGACATCTCAAGGTATCCCGATGATACAACCTTTATACCTATGCTACGGGACCCCTAAATATCCATACAAGGATCTGGCCACATCTTCAGAATCGCCTGGTAAAGGGCTACACGATGGTATAAGTTTCGTCCTGGTGCATCGAGAATTGAAAGGTATATCCAAGGTGGTATACTCGGCCATTTCAACACCGCGAAAGCCAGCTTTATACCTACCCATATATCCTTCAATACTTGGTGCAACCAACCGAGGCCTATACCATTGTATAGCCCTTCGAAAGGCGATTCCAACCGTGCCTCCAATCGACTCGTAGCCTGTATAGGAGGGCTGTTGTGCTGGTGGGAAATGAGGCTATCCGGGACATTGCAGGTAGGCTGATGGCTCAACCTTTATACTGATGCGACGGGCTCCCTATACGTCGGTACATGAATCCGGCTATATTATTGGAATCGCCTAATCGAGGGCTACAATATGGTGTAAGTCGCATTTGGGTGCATCGGCAATTGAAAGGGATATCAGGTTGTGGTGGTGGCTTGGTTGGAGATATATATGAAGAAATCGCGATTTTTCAAAGGTTGGGCGGGGCTACCCTGGAGCTACCCGGGACCCACCTAGAAATACTGCGCATTTAAACAATGTGTCACTACGCAAATAATGTTGCTCTTAAAAATATATAAATATTTTTATTTTTATATATATAATTTTTTTAATTTTTTATTTTAATATTAATTATAAAAAGTTAATTTAATTAATTTTATATTTATAACCCGGTATAATTATTATATTTTATTTATTTCGAATTTACGTTTTTCGTTAATATAATAGATTTTTAATTTAATATAATTATTATTATTTTCAACAAATAATATTTTTATCGTTTCGTATTTATAAATTAAATATTTAATTAAAACGTTATTTATTTCGTTTTTTATTTTAATTAAAATAAATTTACGATTTAAATTTTAATTATTAATTATAAACACGAAATATTATTTTTTATTAATTAATATAAAGTTTATAAAATTAAAATCGTATTAAATAATTTTATTAATAACTTTCGTTTATTTTTATAAGTTTTTTAAAAGAATTTTCGTAATTTTTATTTAATTATAAATAACGTAAAATAATAATTATATAAATTTAATATTAAAATTAATAATTCTTTTAAAATTTATTTACGTAAGTAAAAAATTAACGGTTATATATTTTTTACGTACGTTAACAAAATAAAGTTATTTCGTAAACTCGATATTAAAACTTTAAAATATAAAACAACATTTAAAAACTTTTTTAATTAATTTCGTAAACGAAGCTAAAAAAATAAAGTTTTTTAAATTAAACCTATTAACGATTTATTTATCGAGTATATAATAATCGCATTATTTCGCAAATAATAACGAATCGTTTCGATTATTATTTTCGATAAAAACGATATTAACGTTTAGTAATTTTTATTTTATTTTAGCCCCGATATTATTACT
>JAOXNK010005195.1:0-10652 GCA_028566675.1 Hypoxylon intermedium | reverse complement strand
GGGTCGAGGCGCTCGAGCACATGCAGAAATGCTGGTAGCAGTATTTGCCCGCGCGGTTCGAGGCGTCGAGGAATACGAAGGAGTCGCAGCCGCTGGCTTCGCAGACTTGGTGGCCGTGGCAGTAGAGGGGGGGAAAGGGGGAGGGGGGCGGAGACGAGGAGGAGAAGGGATGGAAGGAGGAGGAGGAGGAGCTGCTGGTGGTGTCAACGCAGTTCACGCATCGTGGGTTGTGGCATGTGTGCCTCTGGCAACATTGCCCAGGGCCGTGCCGCGGCTGGTCGCAGTCTTTGACGCTGCAGCCGTGTTTCGAGCAGTACGCCGAGGATTTCCTGGAGCGGGGCTCTTTGCAGTCGTTGTGGATGCAACCGTCTAGTCACCGGAAGTTAGAAGGCTGTGTGTGTCGTAGGTGGATTTGGGAGGAGATGTATAAGGAATATAAGGGGAGGGAGGTGAGTGAGACCAACGTTCCTCTGCGCAATACCGGAAACGGGGATCGTATCCCTTTCTCCAGCCTCGACATCTCCGACCTGCGCTGACGTGCTCGCAGCGGCGATCTAGGGGGACCAAAAAATGTTGGCAATGAGTCTTTCGAATCATAAAGGGCTCATCGGCCGTCCGCTTCGTTTGTTACCCTCCTCCTTTCTCTCCCCAGTAGCACCAGGAAAGGGGCAAGAAGTACAGACTCACGATGGTGACAGATGCGCTCCTCGCCATGGCCGCGTTTGGAGCATGTTCTCATCCTGAGGCAGATGTGACAGGCGTGGTGCCCGCAATATGGGGAGGATGTTGCGTTCCCGACGATTCTCCTATTGTTGCAAGTTCGCACGCGGCACTTGAGCTCCGCATGAAAGCAGAGCTGCCAGGGCGACAATGCCATGTCGCCCTCTTACCTACCAAGCTTCCGATATAAAACGGATCTCTCTGGGCCCTCGGAGAGTTAGGAGCGGTTGGTGATCGACTTTGAGAATGAACCTCAAGTAGTCTACGGATGTTTGTGATCCGGAGCAACCCTCATTGAAGAGCGTATCAACCCCTTTATGACCGAGCCAGGTGTCTTTACAACACTCACAATGATCTGACCATATCACCACAGCACAGTCCAAACATCGGATAGGCAACCCCACGCGGAGGCTCCGAGCCAAACACGGCATGACGTGGTCACTTGACGTAGACACGTGAAGTCGTAGGGCGTCGGCTCAGACGATCAAACATACCCAAGAGTAGACCAGTTTTACGCCTTAAGGAGCCACGTGCCTCGGGTACCACTGCCGTCCCGTAAGGCTGGCGGATAAGTGAAGAATCGCGATAATGTGCGTAGTTTGCCATCGTATGTATTTGAAAAGAAGATGGGATGAGGTGTTACGCTACGACAGGGCTACAAATTTGTCAAGATGATGAGTTCTAGTCACAGGATGTAGTAAAGCCATCAGATACTTACCTACGTAGCTTGTTATGGGCGTGGAAGGAAAGGAGAATAAGCCGCATGTGAGATCATCGCGACCTCAATACCTGCAGAGATATCCTATAGAGAACAAATGCGGGTTTTGATCATGATTACAACATGTATAGCACACCTAGTTAGACAGTCTCGAAACCTCGGAGTCCAAGATATAGAAACATCTGCTAAGACTTGAGCTAAGAGCTCACAAAGCCATCAATCTCCTGGAGTAAGAGCAACTAGACATTCCAGGCCAGCAAATAGTCGTCAACTAAACAACTCACTTAGACGAGACATCTTCGTCAGAGCACAGAACCGAGTTTCTGGGAATTCTAGAAGGCCATGCTGTCGCTCGGCCGAATGCATTACCCGCAAGCATCCGGACACCTATTGTACACAGGGCTGGACAGCGACGATCCGACCGGGCGGACCTAGGCGAATCTGTATCACACAATCGCAATGCATCCATACATGGGATTCGGCGATGCTGATGAGCTCAGTTGATAAGTGACTTGTCTCGATTGACTCCTTACCGGCAATGCAATGCAATGCAGCGCAGCGCAATGTTTGCCCCCAAGAGAATTTGCCTAGCCAAGTCCAAACTACCTAACGATCGCTAATGAGCCTGCGAACCTCCCAAAAAAGAAAAAAATCCGCCCAGGGGTATCAATCATTCACTGCGTAATTCTTGTGACAAGGCATGATAAAGATCAATCTCCGTCATGGTCCAACCTTCCTACGATTGGAGTGTGGCGGCGACTGGTGTAGCTGAAGCGCGAGAATGCATTCCTGCTGCTTCGCCGGGACTGTTTGCAGGCGTTGCTGAAGACGCAGCTGCCGAGTCTCTCTCCGTTTCCCGTTCCAAAGCCGCTCTCAAACCAAGCACTGCTTCATCTACGCTACTAAGTCCACTATTTTCTAGTTCATTGCTCTCTACGGCAGGTACTGTAGCCGGTGCAGTCATAGCAGCAGGGCCTGGGCTAGCTCTAGTGCTTGTCGCGGGAGGTGTCATAGAAGCTGTCGTAGGAGTAGCTTGCTGCTCAGTTTGTGGGACAGGCGACAGCTGTGTATGCTGCTGATGAGCTGTCGAAGTGAGAGTGGGGAGGCTAACTGGTTGTGGTGCTGGCATAACAGGACGAGGTAAAGCTACGGGCGCAGCTGATGGCACGGGTGAATGTGTAGGAGGCTGGATCGGCTGCTGTGCGATGTTTGGGATTGGCTGCTGAGAGACGGCCGGCGTGCCTGGTTGCGAGGTAGGCTGTGGCAGGGCCTGATGGGGCGTTGCGCTTCTACGCGCCGTGGTAGCAGGGCTTTGTGCCGCTGCAGCATTATTTTGCATTTTGTTCGCTAGTGTCAAGACGCCATTGACATGCGCTTGCTGTTCCTCCGAGTTGAGCCTTGCCTTCTCCTCGGCCTCTTTCCTCGCGGCCTGGGTGGGTGCCCTGGTCTTCAACTCGCCGGTGACACACTGGAGGTAGTAAGGCATTTCTGAATTCGTCTTCAAGAAGAAGAGCTTCAAATTTCTCGCTTTATCTTTCAGCTGAACTTGGGTCCGGTCGGCGAGGATATTACTAATAGAGCCGTTGGGACCAAATAAGCCCAAGATTTGCGACCAATGAGGTCCTTTCACCATGTCAAGTCCCATCATGAGCGCCTTTTCTTCCTCGGGCCCCCATGGCCGACGCGTCGAGTGCGAGCCTTCTCGGCGCGCATGCGTAGACGATCGCGCCGCCGCCGCCTGTCGTGCACGCTCGTACAACGCTGGAGTTGATTCGCTTTGATTCGGTGGTAAATGACCATTTGCTGTTTGATGTGGAGACATCCCGTTTGCGGCGGGATGTTGTTGATAGTGGTAGTACTGCTGCTGTGGTTGCTGCTGTTGTGGTTGCAGTTGTGCCTGCGGTTGCGGCTGCGGCTGCGGCTGCGGTTGAGTTTGTTGAGTTGAATGTGACTGATAGTTGTTATGATTCGTATGTGTTTGGTCTACGTCTAGTTAGCAAGTAGTTCTGAATGCAATCGATTCCAAGTGACTTACTAGTAGATTGAGGAAGCGCCGTGGGTTGGTACTGGTTCTGTTGAATGCTTTGCAAAGCCAGTATAGTTGCTCTCGAGGCACTCTCAGCCGCAGATGCTATAGCGGACGGGAGCTCTGTGGCCGAGGCGCTCTCTTTTGCTTGCTCCACTGCCCTGGAAACGTTTTCTGCAAGAAAGGCGGAGAGCTCATCTAGTTCGTGGGATGGTTCGCCGGTCGGTTCAAAAGCGCTCTGAGCTGCCCTTGAAGCCTCCGCGATCATGGCGTTGATGTCAAATGAATCGTCCAAACCATGGTCGACATGCTCATCTTTCGGCATCTCCTCGACTGAAGTCGTGGTTTCTACTTTACCAGTTCCTTGAGCTCTAATGATATCTATATGATCATTAAGAAATGTGCTTAAGGTATCGAGGAAGGCCTCGTAAGTAAATTGTTTGCTAAGTGCCTCTACGAAAACGTTAGTAGATGTAAATAACTTGTTAGGCATAGCATACACGTACGTATACTATCGATATCAGTGGACTCGTTCAGGAGCATAGCCTTTCGTGCTTGTGCGTCTGCAACGAACTCAAGTTCAGCACTCGCCAGCGGGAGATTAGGGTGATGCTCTTGCAAAGTGCTGCTCAGGTTAGAAACGAAGAGATCGTCGAGGAGCTGTTCCCTAGCTTTCCCCTGTTCGCCTTCCAACACGGCCAGGAAAATCTGAGTCTTCAACCCTAAATACAAATCTGCCGCGTCTCGCGACACTTCCTGGTTCTCTGGAACAAATATACGTAGAAAGTGGTCGTTGATCTCCTCTAAGCCAAGTTCGTTGGTACCGAATACGCTTGCACAAGCCGTCGCGAGGTTGATTATTCTGATAACTTCTCGGGTCTGGCTCGTGACATTTAATTGTTCGGGGTATAAGAGTGTTTGGGTATCAGAAAGCAGTTTCCGTTGAGCGTCGAAGGCGGCTTTAAGTACGGCATACTCTCTACTTATGTCCGAGTCAGAGTCGCCGCCTAGGCCCGCGATGGTTTCCTCTAAAGATTGCTCAGACCAAGCAACAATTATATCCACAGCCTAGAAACGTTTAGTCGCTTCAACTTGATCACCTACTCCGAAGACTTACTAGGCTACCAAGTGCTGGTATGATGTGCTTCCGACGAGTAAAATCTCTGGGGTTGCTCCATAGTGATTCAGGTCGCCGCTCGACAGTTTCATCGGGTGTCGAAACATGCGGTTCGAGTGGGTGATCGAAAGCTGCGATAGCACGGGAAATATCGTGGGAGATATCGTGAGACATATCGTGAGACATGTCATGAGATGTATCGTGCAGATGCCCATAGTCGTTGGACGGAAGGCCGTCGATACGACCCAGTTCCGGCTGGAACTGTTGCATGGCCGAAGCTTCGGCCTGCTGGACAAGACGCGCAAAGTCGTCCATCTCATCCATCTCGTCCACGTTCGCACTCTCGCTTTCCAGTCTCTGTCGCTTCTCGTCGCGAAACTGATCGCCTTCGTCATCGGGAGTTCGAGGCCTCTTGAGGGGCGACTGCGGTCGTTCTGGTTCTGGTTCTGGTTCGGGATCTACCATCATTTCGTCGCTGGCTAGGTACTCCTCGCTCTTGATCGGGGGACCTGGTTCCATGGTGTTAGTATAAATATCGGATTTGTCTTGTCAACCGTAAGTGCATATGCTAGGCATGGTGTAGGTGGAAGAAAAGGTCTGTGGTTCTGTCGCAAAACTTGAGGAAACTTGGACGGGTTGCGACTTACTAGCCGGGGCCACGGCGGCAGCCATAGCGGCCGCAATAGCCTCAGCAACGTCAGCCATGGCTCAGCTCAGGTCATGCGACGGCAGGTACATCCATAGAAAGCTTCAATGGGAAGGCAATGGCTCGTGGCGGTCGTGGTTAGCTCTTTTCTCTGAGGCTTGTATGTTTCGCTATGGCGTTGATACGGCGAAAAATTTAGTCAAAGCGCCCTGATAAGATTAGAAAATGCCCTTATTTCTTGCCCCAACGGCGTTGGATCCGCCCGATACACAAGCCACCGGAAACTTTTATTCCGCACAAGAGAAATGCAAATATCTTTTTTTTTTTCATTATGTACCTAGGCAATGACTAATCATGGGTCGCTAACAACATATGTAATAGGTACTATAATGCGTATACTGCGCCAGTAATACGGTATTGTTTATTGTTACGGTCAAATAGATTCCGGAAGGCAATAATCTTGGGCATTTCTGGGCATGTTACCTGTTTTCGTTTCTTTCCATTTCCTTTCCTCTCCTTTTCTATTCTTTTCTTCTCATTCATCCAGGTAGTACTCTCCAGACTCCTTCCTCTGGACTGTTCAGGGCGCATGGAGCAAGTCAGGAGTAGCCTAGGGCGGCATTCTCTCGACGAAGCGGCGAAGCAAAACGATAGGTCATATACATCAAGACCTGGACCAATGTAGATATAACAAATAGTCAGGGATGTAATCCGCCATCAGCACTAGAACTGCCATGGTAGGGATCGTAGGTTGGTGGGATCGTAGGAGGACTTCTTCTCTGGCCCATCTGCCTATTTAACAACAGTAGCCGGCCATTTGCAATCTGATGGATGTCTTGAACTCACCTCCAGTCAGTCAACACGGCGCATATAGCAAAGCCGCTCACTTATATGTTAGTTGCCTAACCTACCTAATAATCAACGCCAACATCCTCAGTCATGGCATCTTCTCCGGACCAACTCCACGCCACGATGGAGTCCACGTTGAGCTCGTTCCTCAATTGCTACCCACGTTCCGTTATCAATAAAGATCCGTCTATACTCTCGGAAACATTGACGGCAGAGTGCAAGCGGCATCTGACGCCGCAGAGCTTCACAGCCCAGTATCCTTTCGTCAAGGCCACGGAGACCAACGCCGAGTACGAGGCTCATATGGCGCCCGAGATCAAAGTGATGGAGGAAGCGCGATTCAAGATCCTAGACAGCGTCGTCGACCCGATTAGGCGAAAGGCTAGCGCACGCGCTGAGCACTGGATCAAGCTTGTCGGCCATGATGAGTCGACCACCCTCGAAATCTGTTGGTTTGTGGACTTCACCGAAGATGGAACCAAGATCTCACGCATTGTCGAGTTCATCGATACGTACGTTGCTTCAAAGATGATTGAGAAGCTGGCGGAAGTGGGGTACGATGTGAAGAAGACCGCTGCTGCGAAAGAATGAATGCCGTAGGATCAGCAAGCAATGAAATACGGAAAAATGTCATCCTTAGCAATATTTTCGTATGCGGTGTGTCCCTTTCTAGGTTTTCCATGGTATGATTATGTTGCAACCAACATGATACATATATCTCGACCAATGACCTGTTCACTATTGGTAGTATAGCGTTTGCCATTATGAAGAGAAAAATGTATCGTGTCACATGTCGCATGTACGCGAGTATGCAGTCCATGAGTTTCGACACCCTGGCGTCCTTTCGACCGTGATGGATATCTCACAATAGTCAAAGCGCGTTATCATGCGGCTTACTATTGGAAGAAGAGGGCCTCTAGGTGCTTGGCCAGGCTCGCTGGTTCGCTGCTTGTTGACCCGAGATGAGGATGACCAATTCGCTATTCATGGGACCTTACTTATCTAGAGTCTATCAATTATGCCACCTAACCTATTGATCGGATACTGGATAGTGCAGATAGTGATAGATCTTTTCAGATAAAGAAGATTCCACATCAATTGATGACTACCGAGACCGTCGAGGCGAGCGGAGTGCAACACAGACAAGAAGCCAAGTGTCGAATGTCTGTCGAATGTCTGTCTATACTCGGCGCGTAGTAGATTCGTGGGTACATAATTCTCGTGCGGTATGCTACGTGGGGTATCCCGTCGCAAACCGGGGTCGGAACAAGACTCGAAATCGAATAGAGCTGGTGGGGGAGTGGGTGGGCTCATACATAGTTCGCCTCGTGTGTTGTTGCACACCGTTCGTCCGTTGCCATGTCACATTGGCACCTACAACTCCGGCGAGAATCATCCAATCCCAAGTCGGTTCCCCATGCCATAGCCGTAGGAAGAGTTAGGAACACAGAGTCGAACCCCAGATTTGACGCGTGTAAGCCAATAGTCCAGAGTTGCGGGGATTGCCTTATGTCCGAAACTCGCAACGCCAGCCTGATGTTGTCTCAGAACCAGCTTCACGAGCTTCGAGCTCTTTCGATCTGTGGATGGGGCTTCCATCTGTCCGTGTCGCATGCCATCTTCTGGAGCAGCTTCGCCTGCACAGCCCCGGGTCACCCAAGCCCCCTAAATAAGCAAAAAAGGTAGCCCATACCTGCCCACTACCTACACGCACTACCTACACGTAGAAACCAGAACTCCTCCGCAATGCGGGGAAGGCCGGTCCACCTGCCCACGATAAGTACCTATGAAGCTACACTAGTGTAGTGCAATGCAGTCCTTGGCCGTTCGACGTGGCGAAACCTCCCCTGCAGAAGAAGATTGGGGATTTTGGTTTTTGTTTGTTTATTTGCCATCTAGAGTAGATTATCTTGTAAGACGTATGATTTCACGATATGCGTATGAGCGAAGAATCGAATCAAGGGAGTTGGAATCGGTGAACTTTCAACAGCTTGGTAATGCGGGGGAATCTAAGAACCTCTTAGGAGTCTGTCCCCCATCTAGATAGGCTCTGCTCTAGCCCCTAGCTAGGGAGGGTTCAGGCACAAGACGCTAACTATCCAGAGCTAGCTGGCTAGTCACAATGACCTCTGCGGTCATTCCACTGGCGTCACAAGTTCCAAGAGTTCCAAGAGCAAACCACCTATGTATGTACCTAGGTAGGTACGCATGGACGATCAGAGGTTAGCCAGACAGATCTATAGCCGCGATGAACCAATCAAGTCAACTCCTGAAACTCCGACTGCCCCTTCTCCAGTGCGCCCCTATTCGCCCCCGAGAGAGAAAGAGAGCCCCATGCCGTCGGGGAAGTGGAAATCCTCCGTTCCAGAACATGTATGCCGAATACCTGTTTGCTTTGGGGTAATGGTGGTTCCCCGTAGGTACCTAGTCGCACAATGACCTAGTCTATGTAGTAATATACCCCGCCTTGTATTTTGGTGGAAGGTTCGCCTCCCATGCATACAAAAGACTGAGGGTGGCCCCCTTTCTCCTACCGACTTGCATACGTTAATTCCCAATATCGACTCCGAATTCTCAAGCAGGCTCTCTCACATTACCAAGAGCAGCAGTACGGTACCCCAACTCGATCAAGATCTCCCCATTCCCTGCATACATCAACCAATACCGTCACCAACATGCCTCTGTCAGTGCAGCTGAAGACGCCAATCACTGGCGAGTACACGCAGCCAACCGGCCTGTAAGTCAGCACGAAAGTGGCACATCAACTAAGCACTCCTACCAATCGAGTGTTATTTGCATGTCTCATTATTTTCCTCCCCGTCCACGGGCTAATCATCGCTGTCTCATCTAGGTGGATCAACAACGAGTGGGTTGAGAGCGTTGACAAGAAGACCTTCGAGGTTATCAACCCCGCTACCGAAGAGGTCCTCTGCTCCGTGTCCGAAGCCACCGAGAAGGACGTCGACGTTGCAGTTTCGGCAGCCCGAAAAGCATTCAACGGCGAATGGCGGACAACCACCCCTCAACAGCGAGGCATCTACATGACCAAGCTCGCTGATATCTGCCAAAAGAACCTAGACCTCCTAGCCGCTGTTGAATCACTCGACAATGGCAAGTCTATTTCTATGGCAAGGGGTGATGTCGGTGCCGTCATTGGCTGCATCAGATACTACGGTGGCTGGGCGGACAAGATCGAGGGCAAAACCATCGACATCAACCACGAATCTTTCCACTACACCAGACAAGAGCCGGTATGTGACAAGCGCTAATGACATACTTTACAAACCCAAAGAACTGACATCCACTTGTAGATTGGTGTTTGCGGCCAGATTATCCCCTGGAACTTCCCCTTGTTGATGATGGCTTGGAAGATTGGACCGGCTCTTGCAACGGGAAACACAATCGTTCTCAAGACTGCCGAGCAAACGCCGCTCTCCGCCCTAGTTTTCGCCAACTTCGTCAAGGAGGCCGGTTTCCCTGCCGGTGTCCTCAACATCATCTCCGGCCTCGGCAAGATTGCCGGTGCTGCCATCTCTTCCCACATGGATGTCGACAAGGTCGCATTCACTGGCTCCACTATTGTCGGCCGTGCCATCATGAAGGCGGCCGCATCGTCCAACCTCAAGAAGGTGACTTTGGAACTCGGTGGCAAGTCACCCAATATCGTCTTCGACGATGCGGATATTGACCAAGCCATCTCTTGGGTCAACTTCGGCATCTACTACAATCACGGCCAGTGCTGCTGTGCTGGCTCTCGAGTCTACGTACAAGAAGGTATCTACGACAAGTTCGTTGCTGCCTTCAAGGCGCGCGCAGAGCAAAACTCCGTCGGAGACCCCTTCCACGAGGGTACCTTCCAGGGCCCGCAAGTGAGCCAGCTTCAATACGACCGAATCATGGGTTATATTGAGGAGGGCAAGAAGGAGGGCGCCACTGTCGAGACGGGTGGTGAGCGTCACGGAGACAAGGGTTACTTCATCAAACCTACCATCTTCACTAATGTTACTGCCAACATGAAGATCATGCAAGAAGAGATCTTCGGTCCTGTCGTCGCGGTGGCCAAGTTCAAGACGGAAGCAGAGGTTATTGCGCTAGGCAACGACAGTGCTTACGGACTGGCAGCTGCTGTTCACACCAAGGATCTTAACACCGCCATCCGGGTCAGCAACGACCTGCGCGCAGGTACTGTATGGGTCAACGCGTACAACCTACTACACCATCAACTACCATTTGGAGGGTACAAGGAGAGTGGTATCGGCCGTGAGCTCGGTGAAGCGGCCCTTGCGAACTACACGCAGAACAAGTCGGTGGCCATCAGATTGGGAGGCGCGCTTTTCTAAACATCCGATGATTCGAAATCAGAGAAGATGCAATGCTGGAGCGTGCTGTTGAGATGTGTCAATAGGCGTCGCTCGCTATGTATGAGAGCCTACGATGGTCTGGCCCGGTTCTGAACTGTGCATGGCTTAATGAGTTGTGGAATAATGATTCCTGTGTACAATCAACAAGATTTTTTTGCTAGGGCTAGGTGTCGTGGCGAAAACAAGACTGTTAAATTGAGCTATAATAAGCTTCT
>JAOXNK010005155.1:0-10672 GCA_028566675.1 Hypoxylon intermedium | reverse complement strand
GCTGTGCCATGCCCCGGGCACTCCAACGGTCGCCGGCAGGCAGACATGCATGCACGTTCGCAAGGATCGGCGCCCTTCGCAATACTACCCCATCCCCCAGAACTCCCTCCTCCTGGCCAAGCGCGCACGTTTCCGAGCAGAGGTACCAGCCGACGAAGCCATCGGCGTCAAAACAGTTGCTCCTACCACGCCCAGCGCAGCCCGGCGCAGTACGTCCCGGGTGGCCGGATTATCCGTACGTACGTACGAACGACATATGCTTTTTCCCCTGGGAGGAAAACCGAGGCCCGGCGGTGGCGTCGACATGACAACCAACCAACATAAGCCCAAGTACCTAGGTATGCATCCATACCTACATACCCGCATACTTTACACCAATAGAAGAGACGGGCCGGCGTGGGAAGGATGCCGTGAAGGGGTGTCTGACGAAAAGCGCCAGACAGAACAAGAGGAGAAAACACGGCTGATTCAGATGACTCCTGGTTCCCAAGTGCAACTGTGAAATTTCCATACTGAAGACTATGTCTATTTTCGTAATGTTGCACCCGCGGATGGGAGCTATTGCGTAGTCGTTCTGGCGGGCTTGCGATGGGCTTGTAAACTGGCCGTCGTTGTATGATGCCTTACAGTTAATGTGTTTTTTTACCTACAGTAAGAACCCAACTTATTGCCGTGTTTACGTGACTCACCTAGGACTTTACATGAGTTTGATCTTCGTGACTTGATAAGGCAGGGGATGGGATCAGGACAGAAACCTCGCGGTAGGATAGACTTGGATTGCCAGCTGCCTCGAAATTGCCGGTTTATCAAGTAGTCATCGTAGCTTGTAGCCTTCACTATGACTATGTGTATGATATTACAGACAATGAAACAGGTTGCCCGGGTTCTCTTGCTCACCCCTCAAGATACATTTCGTCGATTTAACCTCCTGATGTTGGCCCTCATAAAGGAACTCACAAATACCACTAGGCCAGTTCCACGCACGATAGCATAAAAAGGCAGGAATCAAAAATCCGAATTCACTTAGGAGCATATGATTAGCCTGCAGAAAATGAGAATCACGGTGACCTAGTCTATTCTTTGACGTAATACCGAGAAAAAAAAGACTACTAGCAAGTACAAGTTTTATAGAGTAACATCCAGGCGGGTGATGCAAAACTCCTTCCCTCTGGAGTTATGCCATTGCCAATGAAAATCGCAAGGGAAAATAGAGAAACGAGTAGAATGATGCAGATGACCATTCCTCCCAACGCCATATTCGTAAGCTTCACTTGTCTAACTAAAGACTGAGCTTTGCATAGCTCTTCGTGAATTCGCCACAATGCCGAGCACTGGGGTAGATTAGAGTGAGGTTGCCAACGAAACGGGGTAGGTTTCAAGCATTCGTACGGCCGTATGAAGAATGGCCCTGCCAGAATCGTATCGTCGTATCAAAGATTGAATTATTAGTTTCATCAATGACTCCGATGATAGGCAATGCACGAGATATGCGACAGAAAAGGAACAACCAGCCACCTTAGTGGCTCCTCTGGAGATAGTCCTGAGACGGAGACTCGTAGACGCTGACAAAGTAGTCCGCCGTGTGCTTTGACAGCCAGGTGCAGAACTTGGCTAGCTCTTCACGTAGGCGGTTCACGGATTGCTGGTCCATATTCGTCTGGGCGATCAGCTCGGGGAGGGACACTGCAAATACCGGAAATTAGCGACAGCTCTAAGCTAATACGAGATCGAGAGGGGACAATGGCTTACCAAGAAGGCGCATGAGATGCTCGGGACCATAGGTGTCACTGGCGGTCTTGCCCTGGAACTCAGGATCGTCGGATATCCACTTCTTGTGGATGTCGGCGTACTGGGCGCGCTCGAAGCTAGTAAAGGTTAGAGAAATTACATTAGGCTACAGAGAACACGACATACCGATACAGAAGAATGCGGCCAAGGGACTTGTCGAAGTACTCCTTCAGACCGGCCAGCGTCTCCTCGAGAATGTCGACATGTGACGAGCCCGCAGGGCGCTTGGGTGTCTCATAAGCGGCGTAATCCTCGAGGATCTTGGTGACTGGGTGAGGATGAGGGAGAGGAACAAGCTGGTTGTTCTTGGTGACGTTCTCCCAGTCGTCGACAAGCATTGCCTTGAGGATATCCGGCACTATGAGCTTAACGGAGGGCCGGGCGAGAAATGAATCCTCCTATACGAAACAATTAGCACACAACCTTTCCAGATTGGTAAAAAAATAAAAAAAAACATAGAATTACAAGGTCATCAATCTCAGGGAGGAGTAGGGGGCTAAGATCCATAGTAGCAAGGCTATCGTGCTAGGGAGGGCTATCGGCCGATAGATTGATAGTTGCGACCGGGAGAGCTTTGGGAGACCGGCAGGTTGGTGAATTGATAGTTGCAACCATCGTCTCGGAGATCGTAAGCATACTATACTGGTCGGATGGCTTGATAGTTGCGACCAGTGCCAGCCGGAAGGTTGATAGTTGCGGCTGGTCTTAGGGATCGGGTGGCCGGGTGGTTGATAGTTGCGGCACACATTCGTACAAAGACAGGCAGGTCGGAGGGTTGATAGTTGCGACCATCGTCTTAAGACAGGCAAGGCGCCGAGATTTAAGGGCCATAAGGGGACTCGTGGATCTCGGGATTTCGGGGAGGGCTTTTGGGCCGATACGGCTCCTTCGATGGAATTCCAGCCCTCGGAACGTGTTGCTCATGTGGCATGGCCCTATACCACGCCTCAGCTCCAACATTGCATGCCCCTCGCTTTATGGCCTCAGCAAGTTTGGGGTGGTCCTTCTGTTTGGTCCCCCACTGGAACCGGCCATCGTTGAGAGCTTCGCCACGAGCGTTAACATACTTGTGGCCCTTGGCAGGTAACTGGAGCAAGAAGTCCTTCTTCTCCTGCTTCCGCACCGCCTGGGCCTCGTCACGAAGAAAGGCCTTCTGGATGGACTCCGTGCGAGCCTCGAAAGAATCGACGGCGCTGGGCTCCTCCTTGATAGTTGCAAGGGCCTTCTTGGCGCCACGGCTTGCACGGAGTCGTTTGGCAGGCTCAGGCTTCGGCGAGACGTCACTTTCCGCCGACTTCCTCTTGTGGGACCTCGCACGAGGAGGTCCCACAGTCAGGCGACCCAACTCGGCAATGGGCAAAGGCGGTGATGGTGCCGCTGCTGTGGTTGCAGCGCGAGTGATTCGGGAAGAACGCCGCAAGGTACTCACCGGCTCTGTGGTTGGGTCTGGGGTTTGGTCAGGGACCGAGCGAGGGGCCGGGTCCGATATGGTGAGCCGAGCCAGTCTCTCCTGGCTGCGGACGATCATCTCTGGCACCGTGTACTTGTCCATTTTGATCTTATTCTTTCCCTGTGGGAGGCAGATAGAAAGATGTATGGAAGAGGAACTGGAGAAAATGCAAGAGTGTGTGTGGGATAGGATGTTGCAGGAGTGGGAAGAACTGTAAGGTTGGAGTTGGTAGGAAAAGAGACGAGGTGTGCAGGTTGAAAAAGTTGTAGCGGTCCAACTTTTCAAAAGTTATGTAGGCTGCGGCGTGTGTGCAGAGAAAAGACTTTTGGCAGAGATTCAAGTAGCAGTTGCTACCGCCGTCGGAAAATAAGAGGGTCCGCCGTGGTGAATAGAAAGGAGAGAGTCGTCGATGAGCCTTTCGCACAGGTACAAGTGGCAGGTACCGTACGAGGTCGTGACCCAGGTTCCTGCCATCAACCAACCGTAAAAGTGGTCCTGTATACTCCTCGACGTGAATGAAAGCCAGTGAACTGCCATTAGGTCGACGACTGCTTCGCTTTTGCAAGCCCCTATTTGCCCAGCTACCGAAAGCCGAGTGAGGTTCAACCTGCACAACTCCGCACCCCTCGCGGATGGCTACCCAAGCCTCAACTCCCAGCCCTGCATAGCCCAGAAAGACGAATCCATTATAAGATATCCCAGAAGCTTAACCCAAGCGCCGACTCGAGGAAAAGTTTCGCCAGTGTCCCGCCGGCAACGTTGATCCAAAGCAAGGAAATCGATCGTGAGTCCCCAAAGCATTCGAGGCCAACGCTCAGGCTCCTCGAAACCGGTTTACATATCATGATGAAGGTACTGTATATATAGTGATGATCAAGGAAAAATACAGACTTACATTCTCAAGTTCGTAGTCTCTGCCACGTCGAGGTCCTCGACCGCCAAAACTGGTGGATCCGGCAGCACGCTCCTCACTACCTCGAGCAGAGCTCATCTCGGAGCCGTTAGGCTTGAGTCCCTTCTTGCCTCCCTTATGACCCTGTGTCCTCATTCGAGCCTGAGCCTGCAGCTGCGAGGCCAGTTGCTTGTTGTCGTCGGTGAACTTGCGGATGCGGTCTTGCGAAACCCAGTCATCCCAGCTTGCCTTCCAACCCTTGTAATGAATGCGGTATTGAGCGTCGTCGGGCTTCTGGCCTTGCTTAACGGCCACCTCCATAACCTTTGCCTCGTACATCAAGTCGCCGTGGAAGCAAAGTACCTTCTCGTCCTTGGCGTACGGCGGTGCCTGGTTCTGTCTAGACGGCGCCATGATGGACTTGTTCACCCTGAAAGACAATGATTGATAGATGATTTGTGCTAGATGCTCGTTGGAGTTCTACACGAAACTTATTTACGATGAGTGCTTAATACCTAGGTATTGAATGGTTTCCTGAAAATCGTGAGGGGTTGAGGAAATGTTGAAAAGAAGAAGAAAAGAGGCCGATGTTGATCAAGGTTCATATCTGACTTAGGTAATGGTTGAAGGTTCCAAAGGAAGTACCACGCCAAAGCTCGGACGCGTTTTCCAACGCGCTTTCCTTAAATTGATTTTCCCCAACACACGCCCCGGTGCACAGTCATCATCATCATCAATCAAGGCAATTACGACATTTCAACCGGGGAGGTGTCTGTGTTTATCCTTAGCAACTGTAAAATTCCATAAAACGCAATTCTCCAAGGGTTTTTTTTTCTTCATCTACCGCACACGACTGCAACCATGGCGACGAACGAGGCCACCATCCTGCGCAACTACCTGCTCCTCCCAGCCCGCCTCCCAACCATCGTCTCCCTACAAGCATTCACGGCCTTGTTCCCCAAGTCGCAACAATCCTCCCCGCAGATTCGAGCCCTCTACCGGGATCTCCAGCAGCAACGAAGCGTGGTAGTAGACGGCGTGTCCCAGAACATCGATGCGCAGGTAAGGCAAGGTAAAGCTCTGCGCCGTGAGGTGATTAAAGCTAGGAGAGAAGCCGATTTGGAGGAGCAAGATGACGAGATTGAGATTGAACGAATGGTTGGTTTCCCGTGGCGCAAACACGCAACATAATCTCTGGGATAACCTCTGACGTAACCTCTGATTGGCGTACAGCTGTTTGGGTCTACTTCCAATACAATACAGCCGAAGCAACACACGCTATTGACTATCCTGCCAGACATGGACGATGCCGCCGCCGATATGGAACGCGAGATAGAGACTATGGAACAGGAAGAAGCAGCACTTCTCGAATCTCTCAAGCAAGTCGTTGGAAACATGAGCGATCTTCGCTATGGTCGATTCTCTAACCCTAAACTAAAGGATGAAGTTCTTGATGGCCTCCAAAGCATTCAAGATGCGTGCGAGCGCAAGATATGAATCATCACACCGACTTGATTCATTATCAGATCACCATTAAACTACGGGCTCGTGACCCTAACATGCAAAATGGTACAAATCGAAGCTTCCCGAGCTATATCCCAGGACTCAACAGCATACCGTATTTTCTCCTAACATAACCAGCCATCATCGCTAGACCCCGCCCTCTCTCCGTATCCAATTCTCCGATCATCTGCGAGGGGCAGCTTGGCCAGCAGCAGCAGGGCGTTCACCTCCACGGCCGCCATCCGGGTTCATTCGATTGGTCCTATGACTCTGTTAGTTGTGTGCTGTTCACAGCCAGTGTTTGAGTATTGACTCACATCATGGTTCTGCTGAAGATGGAAACAAGTATCATGAACGCCCAGCTTGGAAGAAGGTTAAAGAACCACAGAACGTATCCGATAGGAGTGGCGACACCATTCTTTGCCAAGGGGCCATCGAATGGGTGGAAGTACCCGTCGTGCAATTTAGCAGAGGACTTGTAGCCCTCCTTCTGTAGCGCGACAATGTCATCGGACGTCGTGGTTGTCATGTTCAATCGCTTCGTCCAGATATTGATAGGAGCCGGTTCGGGAAGCATCTCGAAGATCCAAAGCGCGCCGACCGGGGCCGACCATGCGTTGCAGAGGACGGGCTGGTGCTCACAGTTCAGGAGAGCGGTGTGGGGAGACCCGGGCGTCAGCCCATTTGCCGGCGGTCTCATTGAAGGCAGCCTCTACCTTGCCGCAGTGGCCTGATTGACGTTAGGGGGTGATCTACGAATATATCAAAGCTGGGCCGTGCAGGTTCCTTACCAAAGCAAGTCTTGTTTCCACCCGTGAGCAAAACCCACCACTCCTCCGGGACCGTGCTGCCAGACTTCACGGGCGCATAGAGCGTCTCTTTCCAGCTGTTTAAAGCTAGAATGTCCATATTCAAGGATCCTGCCTTTGCTTCCGCAGCGGCGATAGGATCATACTTGTTTGGGTGAGGGATCTTTTCGGTAACCTTGCCTAAGAAACTTTGTGCCTGGCCTAGATAATTCTCAAATTGAGCTTGGTATTCAGGGACATCTGCAGCTGCCAATAGCGGCAAGCTGAGAACAGTTGAGGCTGCGGAGAAGCGCATTTTGATGATGTACGGAGTGTAGAAGTAGATAGGAGGTACGGTACTACGGGGAGACGGCCACAGGAATCGATAGGATGATGTAATTCCTCCAAGGGCGGACAACAGCCAGATCAATTAAAGTAAATCAGAGGAAAATGTGAATGGATTCCAGAGAAAATGGCGACGACAATGATGCTTAAAGCTCCGAGCTGCGATGGCCAGCTGTCTTCAACTTGCAGTGGAGTAGATTGCACTCGGCTGATGGTGTAGAGTATGTAGAGGAGAGGAGAAAAAAAGTTGCTGAGGATGGAGCAACAGGTTGCCTGGGGACGCGTTTCGGTCTTCCAACAGCTGCTTCCCCAAGTCAACTTAGTCAAGAGATGAGCGAATCCTTCCACCCTGCTTCCCTGCATGTGGTTGCCAAGATCTCCGTCTCCACATGTATTGCTGGGAAGCTCCATCACTAATCCCTGTTGGTTGAGCCCCGCCTCCGGTGTGGCTCATCCAACCTGCCAACAAGGTAAGGGGTCCAGTTATTCCGTACACTACACTAGCCACAGCTTGAGCGATAAGATAATACGTAACAAACTACGGAATACGATAAGATGGATGGAATCTCATCAAGCAACAAGCAACAATCATAGCTATTAGCAATGCGACAGACAGTCAGAAGTGAAATCTGAAAAAATGGTCGGTTTATCCATATGATATGATTCATCATGTCAATTCAAACTAACAATTCCACAGGCGCCCGAAATTGCAAACCAGAAGCGCAAACGAGGCCGCCAGACTAACGCGTCGCGCGACGACGGTGATGGTGATGGCAATGGCGACGCGTCGGGATCCCAACTTAGGCTCACGACACAAGGCCAACTAGCCACGACTTCTCAGAATACGAGGGAAACAGATGTGGATGAGAGTTCACGCCCCAGGAAGCGAGGTCGCCCATCGCATACTACGGCTCCCTCTCAAGCACAGCCCGAACCTGAAGCATCGCAACCGCCAAAGGCTAAGAAGAAGCGCGTGCCGAAACCAGTGCAGCAGACCAATGGCGACGGAGAAGATGAGGGAGGCGATGAGCCAGAACCGGAGCCGGAAACCACGCAACGTAGAAAACGCGGACGGCCTAGACTAAGCGGCGAAGCGGAACAGACCGAAGAGTCCAGCGGCGCAAATACGACAAGCGAGAAACTACCTCTAAAGAAACGTGGCCGACCGCCTAAAGGGGTTGAGCCGCCACAGGACAATGACGCAGAAGCAGAAGTGGAAGCGGATGAGGCCGACGACGAGAACGAGGGTGATTCGAGCTTTCTTCGACGGAGTGGCCGACTTCGTCGATCCCCAGACGCGGCGAATAAAGGACCACAAAAGGCGGCTACATCGACCAGCGAACAAGGGCCAAACAAACAAAGACAAAAGGAACGCGAAAAGAGAGGACGGCCTCCGCTGGATAAGCGACCCGAAGGCGAGACAGAACAAGAGACAGCTCCTCAATCCAAGAGAAAGCGAGGTCGTCCTTCTCTGGACAACCGGCCCCCAGCAGATGCAGAGGCCAACACCGAGACTCAAGCTCAACCAAAGAAACGTGGTCGCCCATCGCTCAATGGCGAAAACGCTGCATCTACGAAAGAAAAGGGGAAGAAATCTCGTGACCCGCCATCACATGACCGCGAAGCCCCTGAAGAGGAAGAAGAGCGCCCTGGAAGAGGTAGACCTCGTCAGAATAACAAAGAGCAGCCACCAAAGCAAAAAGGGGGTAGACGGCCCTCCGACACGCAGGACCGATCGTCGTCGCCTGAGTCTGGTGGCTCCCCACCACCGCGGTATCGCCATCTCACCACACGTACGCGTAGGGTTCCGCGCAATATCATCGAATCCAAATGGACGCAGCTCGAGGCCCCTGCTATATCTAGCGTGGCCACGCTGCTACAATCGGCGTCTCGCCCCGTGCTCCTACGCCTCAACAACCCGCAACGACACGCGTATGCTTCAGCCGTGTTGACTGCCGTGAGCAACCGTCTACGCTCCAAGATGGCAAAGGGCCTGCCGTTCCCACCGGCGACCACGTCGGCACGTCGTGAGGAAGAATTCGAGTTCGAGCGCACCATCTCCGGCATCCAGAGCCTCGAGTCCCAGCTCGACCCGCTGCTGCATAGCGTAGAGTTGTTGCGGCGCGAGAAGGAGCGGGCGGAGAAGGAGCTCGAGGGCGAGTATAAGCTACTCACTCGTCTTAGTTCTAATGCCCACGCCGAGGCGAGGGAGAGGAGGGGACAGATGCGGAAGATGCATGTGCTGGTCCCTGATAGGCCGCTCGATTCAAAAATTGAGGAAATTGGTGAGGACGTGCTGGCTCAGGAGAAGGGTACCGGGAAGGTGTTCTCGGATCTCAAGGATGAGGGATTAGTTAAACTTGCCGGACAGATTGCGAACCATATGGAGAGTATGCGAGGCAATCTGCGGCAGATGGATGGTGTCGTACCGGCGATTGTGAAGAGTCAAGGCCTATTAAGGGCTGCGCTGCAATCGCATTTGAATCGAGAGCAGTTGGAGAATGTCATACTTGGCTAGCCGAATGGCAATATCTGAGTATTCATGGATAAGAGTATGGTGAAGGATAAAGCTAGAGCTCAATTCAGTACCTTCATGTGTTACCGCTAGTCACAGATCTAGTCAACTACGACTATGTGACTTTGAAGATAAAAGGGGCGGCTCGACGAGTATACAATGCGAAGTGTACCACTTCAAGGCATGTAAACAGGCCCTATCAATTCCCCATCATATCAAGATCGTTCCTTTCAGCATCGTTTTAGGAATTCAAAGGATCCATTAAAGTATGCCGGTCATAGAGTCCTCCCATTCACTCAGCAACAATCACATTCATAGTATTACGCCAGGCTTTGTCCCGTTAGTAAAGACCGATCCTCGACCCCTTTGGTTAACAAAACAATAGGCCTTGGGCTATATAGTCTGAAATCGTCACTCACTATGTAACAATCGATCCTCATAGCGACCCCTCAAGCTCCGAGTACTATAACTAGCCGGGGGTTTTCAGACCAACCCAGGAGCAGCTTCGCATCCCAAGTCTTCTCGTCCTCAATCCCAACTCTCCATACGACCAGGCGAATTCCCTGGTGGAACTTTGCTCAGTCTCGTGTATCTTCCTTCGCCACAATGAAGTTCAACGAAATCACCCCTGAGCTCGACGCGAGAGTCCGGTGGGCAGGAGACGGCGTTCCTGCGAACAACGATGCCGGTAAGTATTACCCACAGCATGGCGCCCAAGCTAGCAACCACACATCAAGAACCCCTCAACGCCGTGATAGTACCAAGTATGATGCGAACCAGGGTGATGGCTATCACCG
Organism: Hypoxylon intermedium; assembly: GCA_028566675.1. Lineage (NCBI taxonomy): Eukaryota > Fungi > Ascomycota > Sordariomycetes > Xylariales > Hypoxylaceae > Hypoxylon > Hypoxylon intermedium. The sequence goes on along the minus strand of JAOXNK010005155.1, from coordinate 594 downwards.
CTTCGAAGACAAAGCTCCCACGAAGCGACACCCCAATCTTCGATTACACACTCCAGCTTCCTCGCCGTACCAACGCAAAGAGAGAGCAGAGAACAGCGCGCATGTAGCGGGCAAAGTTGACCAGTCGTTCCGCTTCAAAGATGACAACGAGTCTAACGTCGCAGGCGTGACGCCGGCTGTTGCTGGGCAATACGGCGACCAGATCCCATTCCACGTGCGCGTCCAGCACACCCAGCCCGAGCGTGAAGTAAAACCAGCTCTGGCGTACCGCTACGTGGAGCCTATCCGGTCACCTAGTCAACAGCGTCATCCAAAGGAGCAAGAATACGAGGGCAAAAGACTCTCACGCCAGACACCACACCACGAGAAGGTAGAAGACGAAGAACCCCTGAGACAAGAGTACGACGCCCCCCCTGCTCGAGACCCGCGATGGGACACAGAGGGTGTGCCGGACCCAGAGGTTCAGCGAATCTATCGGCGAGGCTCATATCACCGGCCTAGTCCCAAGTTCCCTCCTCCCCACTCGCCTCGTGGCGCGTACCAAGCAGTCGAGGCTCACGAGCGGCCAGAGGCATACGACGCGCCCTCTCCACG
>JAOXNK010005124.1:0-10705 GCA_028566675.1 Hypoxylon intermedium | reverse complement strand
TCTCGAACGTGGAGGCGAGTCGGGGCTGCTACTTGGACTTCTAGAAGTAAAGACAGACGAGGGTGAAAGTATATACAAGAATGTCATTCATTAGTGTTTTCTTGTCTTATCTCCTAGTCTCGTATCTGAGATATAAAAAACCAAGACCAGGATGCAAACGCAGCTAGCTGCTATGAACGATAGTTCAGAAGCATAGTAAGTAGTACATGGGAGATAAGTCCGTGAGATTCCGCCAGGGCTGTACTCTGCAGTCCAGACACTTCCTGTTTTTTTCGCCCCGCCGTCCCCTCTCATCGCACACTCATCTGGATTCCCGTAAAAAGACACTCCCCGCCCTCACTCATCATATAGCAGAACCCACTAACCCTGAGATATTTTTGGTGTTTCCCTGTAACGTGGCTTGTACAGTAGGCCTTAATCATAACTCCTGCAGAAAAACGACCCGGATATCTGAGAATGGTGATGATACAAAAGGAGCCAGAACAAAACGAGAAACAATATTGCCCACTGTGAAACCCCCAAGTCCAGTGAGCACCCTTGAACGCCGCTAAAGTGGTATTTGTGTCGCTGCTGTGTTCCCAGTCCGAAGTCCCCAAGTCTAAATACGTGACGTGACGAAGAAATGAAAACGTTGATCATTAAGTTTTATGGTGATGAGATCCGTGGAGTAGACGTGAGATGGATGAAAAATAACGATAAAGTGGGCAGCAATTAAGTAGGAAGATGGGAAGAAGCAGTTTAGAATAAGTGGCGGTTGCTTCGTGGAGTGTTTCTAATGAGATGTTAGTGACTGTAGTTCGACAACCACGATGGCCGGAGATGACTTACTGAGCGCTGGAAATATCATCGACGTGGTTGCACAAGGCGACAAACAGGTCGAAGAAGAGCTGCGTGCCGCCGTTAAACATCTCGAGCTGCATCGTGCCACTTCGCTTGAAGGTGTTGCGGCTGCGAATGATGAGCGCGAGGTAGTGTGCTCGCAGCTTCGAGTCAGTGTCGGGGGTATTGGCATACGCATAGCGTGCAGACGCTAGGATGGTGCTGCACTGAATTCCCGACTCTATTGGCATAGTTACGTGGTTAATGATTGAACGAAGATTGTACTGAGCGATAGTAGAGTGAGTGACTTACGAAGACCCTGCTTACGCAGTGAAACTCGCTTGAGTTCCTCGAGGCCATACCTGTCCGCGGTGCAGTAGATGACCGTGTCCTTGAGTATGTCACCATCAATACCGTGGTGATAGACAGTCGACTCGCTCGAGCCCTGACCGGCATCCTCGGTCTGCTCCATTTCCCACGAGTTCCTACGCTTGTTGTGGATCAAGCGAGGGTAGTAATCGCCCTTGTAGAGATATTCCAAGATGGACGAGAATATCTCAGGCTCCTCGTCGGGAAGATGGATGCGCTTGGAGTTCTGCGGGTCCATGTACTGGTTCGCCAAGGCTTGTTGGAACCATGGGGAAGCAGAGAGGACGTCTTCGTGTGCTGCGAAGATGCGCTGGTCCTTCCCGATGACCAGGGTGACGATGGACGGTGTTAGAGAGCTGCAGAAATGAAATGTCAGTAAATAAATATGAATGAATGTGAGATGGAATGAATGGATGCATGAATGAAACGTACCCAGTTGGCGAGAGCGCAGTAGCATTCGGTGGGTTAGAGGATGTCGCTGTCGCAGGCCGGCGATGCTGGCGAGGCTCGTGTCGACTCTTGGATACACCATGACTCTTGCTGAATGAAGAACTTGATTTATTGGCTTTTGATGTCTTGGAGAAGCTCTTGTTCTGCGGCGGCTCAAATCGTCGGCTGAACATCTTGAATGGGTGGGTGGATTTGTTCGTGTTTACTTTAGATATCCGACCGAGGAATTACTCTCTTATTATCGCAGAAAATCGAGTTCGGTCGCCGAGTGCAAGATAGGTGAATTACAATAGTGGCGATAGCAGTTAGATGCGTAGATTTCGGTCGCTATGGTGGAAAATGACTTACAAGTAGTGATGTGGAAAAAAGAGATGGAAAATAGCCTACCTTACCTGCCCGAGGCTCCAAAGTTGCAGATGGTTGAATGAACAGAGTTTTTTGGGCGGCGCCCTCCTTATATAGCAGTAGACCCATGTCGGGGCTGGATGTGTGCCAGTGCCGGGCAGCGCAGCACTTTTCCTCCTGCTGCGGTATCATCCAGGCAAACACGTTAATTTGGAGATGTGTAGTTGGCCCACGCGTCGGACAGAACGGGATATCAACACGCTTTCACATGACCTGGGCAATTAAACAACCTGGTTTCGGTCTAGCGTCCTGCAACCACTCCCTGCCCATTTCGGTGATGGAGGTATCACTAGGGTGCCAAGCAGCGCTGAAGGGATGAATTAGCGGGCTTGGTGGGGGTAAACAGGGCTGCACGACAAGGAGCTTCCAGGGATCGATACAGCTCTGACAGCACCCACCAGGAATGCAGCATGCCATTAAATTTTATTCTCCAAGGTTGTCTGGAAGAACATCAAACTCAATACGTACGGAATACTTGCCAGTCTAATTTCTCTTATTCAGCTCAACTGCTGCAGTCTATAAGTGAAGCCCCAAGTCTTCACATCCATCTCTTATGATCATCTGCAATTTCAATTGACCGATCTGGCCCGACTCAATCGAGGCGAGAGAATAGCTCCGAAAGATAACTACCCAAACTGCCGCAGCAAACGCCGAGTCATAGCGATGGAGCTAGCGTCAGGGGCACATCCAGGGTGGTGGCATCTTCCTTTTTGATGGCGTACCTTGGTTTTCGCCTGTATTGACTGCACTGTGTGTCACTAACACGGGTAAGACAAAAGATAGGCGTCATCGAGAGCTACATACGAAGGAGATCGCAGTGAGGCAAATTGCCGCCTATTTCTATTGTCAAGGCACATTTACGACATATTTCTATGGAAAGACATGATGGACTCGATGCATCACCGTTTGTTGAAACTATCCTGACCACCTAGACATTTCCAAAGCGATGGGAGCTGTCATTCTACCAATTGAAAAAAGGAAAAAGAAAAAGAAATACATCACGAAGTGCATAAGCGTTGGTGGATCGAAACGGGGCGCATCCAAGTCCCCGGAGCTGCCATGTCCCGCCCATCTCACCCCATTTTCGGTGGGATGTGTGTTTCTCATTCACAGCGGCCTCAGGCTGCTGTTAAGATAATACAGGAGCATCGCATCAGCTCTGGACATTCCTATGGCTCACCCCAGCTATTTCTCCCACGCCACCACCTATCATACCGCTCGGCACTATCAGCTGCACGAGTATCAAGTTCACTCTTGGCAATGCGAAGAATCCCACCGAACTTGAGAAGCGGGGTTCAGACAACGAGGCATTCCGATTCGCCTCATTTTCACATACTACCGAGAAAGGTTAGCTCTCTTGATCGTTTATCTTCATCTGTCGTTCAAATGTTGGCTGCTGGTCATCGATAGTGCTCTTCAACTTCAAAATAATCCCTTCCTACCCTAGTCCATATCACAGAAGCAGTTTTACATGACGAACTGAACAGGGCCTCTAATTCACTTCAATCTACCAAATGGTACAAGTTAAATAACTGGAAGCGAATGTGTATGTATTGAACTCCCTATCCTACACTCTAATACCCGTGCAAGCTAGAAACCAGCCTAGCTACTACGTAGGTACTACGCGCGTCCCTCCCAGCTCTGCTGGACCCTCCGCCTATCCTCCTGCACATGTGCAAAGTTCCCAGGCTTCAGGACTTGGACCGCGGTGTCGCGGGCGGCCACAGCGCCCCAACCGCCTACTGCTGGGAATGCCACGAGCGCGGCTCTGACGTCGTGGCCCACCGGGATGACGCTGCCGGCGGCGGCGGATGCGAGCAGGAGTATGCTGAGGAACTGCATTGTGGGGGTTCTTGGGTGCGATGGTTTTGTAGAGCTCTAGTTGATGATTGGATTTTTTCGACTAATAATAATGATCCTGCTTCGAGAAATCAAGGATCAATGATAGACTAGCTCTAAGTAGTGGCTAGGGCTGTATGCCGTAAAATGAATGTGGCGACGACTAAGTAGAGTCGTGGTGTTCACGAATGACTTGTGGTGAGTAAGTAGACGAGAAGCAAGGAAATAAAATAAAATAACTGAGATGGAATATGTGCTACGCTCTGGAGGGCACAGGGGATCGGGCTGGTTCCTTATACATGGCCATGCGGTATTGTCTTGCGACACGGGGCGGCCCGATGCATGTCATTTGGCTTCAATATCTCTTTCATATCGTGGCTACCTACTACTAAGTAACTATCTCACCGCCGTCTGAAGACACCCAGTCTTTGAACCCCGAGCTTCGCGTGCCGGTCTTTATTCCCTTCTGCGTCACCCACAATGGTTTTCCCACAACCTAAAATTAGATCTTTCATCCTCACATGGCCATTAGGAATGATACAACTCAAACCCGTCATTAGGTCCCTTGTCCTGATGCCACATGGTGAGCTTCGCATAGAGGGCCAGATGTCACCGGTCTGGAAGTACCCCCAGAAGAAAGTAGGCCTCCATAAAGTCAACGTCTTGATATAGTAGTCTCATTTAATTACGCGGGAAGTCCGCATTGCTAACATTAGAAAATACCAGCCGTCGCCATTTTTGCCCTAACCGAAGAATATCCTGTGCCAGCTCATCTTGAAGGAAACCCTCTGGCACAGACCGCAAGAGTTCTATAGGGCAATATTCTGCGCCAACGCCCGTAGTCGCCAAGACTTGAGCGTAGATGTGCAGGTAGCGTACCCGGACCTTCGAGAATATCAGGTACGGCACAAAAGGGTGAGTCTCTATCTGCTTGGCGGCTTTCCACGAATCGACAGCATTCCACAGGAGATGTGGGAATTTACTCTTGTAGTTGATCAAGATGGCAGATTCGATCCAGCGCAGGCAGGCCGGCGTCGTGATGAACTTCGTCAGCTTCTGCAGCACGAGTTCCGCCTCCCACGCCTCTTGGCTGTCTTGGATTTCGGGGAACTCGACTAATTTGAGCGCGTTCCAGAGGCCGTAGGCCATTTCAAAGTAGCACATTAACGATTTCTTCGTTCCTCCCCCACTTTGCTGTAGATCCTGTAATAATTCCTCGGACTGCTTGCATTCTGTGAAATACCAGATTGCGACGGCGGCGCGGTGCAGATGCCGCAGACGTCTTGGACGTAGGGTGAGTGGCAGCTTGGCCGTTGGCATATCGTTACTCTCGCTTAGATACTGGCATGCCGTATGATGGATGAAGTCAAGTTCGTATGCCTTTGAGCCTATGGATTCTTCATCCGTATTCAAGACTTCGATGAGGGGACCTGACACGCGACTAGCTTGGCGCCCGGGATCGTGCACCTCTTCTCCATCGTTCGCGTACTGGAAGATCATTTCAAGCATCCTGTAGCTAAGTCGATCGTCAGTCAGAATTAAGAAACTCGGGAAGTAATCCGCAGTGTCGATCCACAAGTGAAGTTGTTGGGCCAACTTCAGTTCGATGGGATTGAAGTTGGCTTCAGTCGTCCTTATAATCTGTGTGTATAATTCGGTGAAGCCTCTAGGAAGGACTTTTAGTTGCTTTTGGATTTGCCCGACCGATGGCAGTCTGTCAAGATCATCCATCAGGAGCCGAGCGTAAAGCCAGAGTCCCTTTGCGGCCCATGCAACGAAGACGGCAACTTGCCTACCGACATCTGTACCACTTATTATTGGGTTTCTTTTGACTCGAGTCAAGATGTACTGCCTGACGCTGTCAGCTTCGAAGCTCTCTATTCTAAGAAGTGACCAGTCGAAAGAGTCTGAAAAGGAGAGCGAAAGACGAGACGTGCTAAGGACTCGAATCCGTCTACCCGCACTGTTGTCTTGAGTGGCAATCCATTGCAAGATTTCTTCGATATTCGATGCCTCGTCGAGTGCGTCAAGCACCACAATTATAGGGATTTCTCTGGGCTGCTCCAGGGCGGTGGATAACGCTCGCCGGACCTCGATCAACGAATCCGCTACCGCTCGACCACTCGCCCGATAGAAAGGCTCAATTACTTCGTAGAGATGCTCTTCTAATCTGATCAGTTGAGCTAGAATTGTCCGAAGACAGCTCAACAGAGAGCATTTCTCTACGTCGTTCGCTTTAAAGAAGAAGTACAATACGTCGAAACCCCGGCTCTTTAGATGATCTATGATGAAGGCGGTCGCGGTGGTCTTCCCACTTCCCGGCAAGCCTTGCAATGCGAGATGAGGCCGATTTATGTTTTCAAATGAGATGAAGGACTGGAATTTCTGAGAGGCCAATATGCCATCGCACGACTGAGGCAAGTATTCTTCCAAATGTTTTTGGAGATCGTCGTCCACGGTTGAGGGAGATAGCCATCTCTGGATGTTCCCCCTTTCATGTACTGTAAAGCACTTAGAAGAGAGGGTGTGAGCCAACGGGTTTGAGTGGTTATCGTACCTTGTCTTTCCGCCTTGGCCCTTTCCATCTCTCGCTGAGTCTCCTCAATATGTGCGGTATGAGCAGCCCAGTCAGCATTTTGGCTGTGGAGCTGGATACTCTCAGCAACCTCTCGAAAATCCTTGTCGAATGAGGAAAAGAAGCTTCCTGTCCTAGAATTAGAAATCTCTCGGAACTGAAGAATCAATCGTGATAGGTGTAGGCAGCCTACTAAATGACGTTGAGTAGAATTTCGTGACCCGAACGCAGAAGTCGAGGTAATCGCAATAAAGTGCCCCTATTGCATCTTGAACGAGCTTGTTCTTGTCAAATAGTTCTTCGTATTTGGAGAACCTCTGCAGCGAGCTGATGATCCTATGTATGATCATAGCTATGCTCTCAAGGGTTCGGAAGTGGTCTGCGCAGAGCTTCAAGCACCACGGGTAGCATTAGCAGCGACTCGACTCCACGTCTGAGCGGATTTGCCCCTCACCGTCACGACGATCCTGAGCGGACCCCAGATCGGGGACGCAATCCCCGCGTTGACCTGAACGACGACATCAATTGCGCTCTCGAAACGTTTGAGAGGATCAATGGCCGGTCTTATCAGATCGAGAATACGCGTTAGTTTAGTCTTACGACGCTGTGTCGCCAAGAGCACGGCCATACAATCATTTGGGCTTGCTGGTGCCCGAAATGCCGCTTGGTCGGCCGGGCCGAGACTCAAGAGGAAAGCTTGCGCCGCGTCTTGCCATGCCGTCGAATGTTCCCCAGCGGAAGCATCAAATGCCATGATGCACCGAAATACTCCTATGTGTAATGAAAGAGGGGGCTGTGCATGTAAAGTAATTACTATTCGGTCACTCGTAGTCGAACGAGGGCGACAACCGCATGATCATGGAATTGGCATTCTACCCAAAGTGCGGACTGAATTCGTGTTTACCACATCATACCAAGACCCATCGAATGGGCAGGAAATGTACCTTCGAGATGTTGGTTCGAAATTCTTCAGTCTATCGACGTTATGTACGATTCGATGCCCCGGCTGCCCGGCAGCAAACACAGGAGATATTGTGCACAGATTATGCACATGCTAGGGATCCAGTCACGTGGGTCGTACATAGCTTTATGCAATTACCTACACTAGATCAGGGTATGATGTCATATCCCATTCCTGAAATGAGCCAGGCCTGAATAGCTTCAAATGAGCATTGAGTTGCGGATAGATGGCAATAAAGTTGCCTGGCGTCAAGTTTGAAGTGTTTTTGTACATAAAGGGCGGCGTGTCCTATGAAGACTTGATTGAATGGGCCTTCTTATGTCGAGGTGCTCCCCGCGTCGTTGCTCTCCTCGACGTAACAACCACTGCGATAATTGCAAGCCTCCGATCCGCGGACGCTTCAATCCTCGTCGAGCGCGGTTCCTACAATTGGTACGTCGCCGGATTGGCATGCGCTATAGGCCATATGCTATTCATATCCTGGATTGAACCATCCATCGACGGACTACGTACGGGCGCGAAGAAGAACAACCAGCTGGAGCTTCTCGAGGAGTGGCTACGTGTTTAGTGTTGACGAATGAATAAGTGTCTATCAATACCCAATGCATAAGAACAAGTCGTGTGGAAAGACGACCAGAGACTTACGTATGCTTCGGCGACCCCTGAAAACAACAGGAGATACTGTTCAAAAGGTACTAAAGGCTAGTCATAGTACATCCTATGAGGTTGGATTCATTTTCATCGCCTATGGCATTGAAGTTATCCCAATAGAGAATGTCTCAGATAGTTTGCCGTGCCTCGGAATGAAAATACCACACGAGTTAGCTCTAAGAGGCTGGCTAAGACATGGAGCAGAGTCGTCAGCACGTTGTATGAGCAGGCTGGTCAGGAATCTTCAGCCATTGTAACTGTTCCCGCCTTCTCAAGTTCTCATTTTTCATACTGCTCTTCTGAGCCTCCGTTTCTTATGAAGGAGTCTCGTACTAGATCATGGACTATATAAGGGGAACCTTCGTCGCTGTCTATGATAGCAATTGTTTTATACCAGCAGCATCAGTATCATCCAATACAGCCTACTCGCATCCCAATCATCGCTACCTTAGATATATCACGAAAGCCAGTCGCCCAAGTCCGTCACTACAGCCTCGAACTAAGACTTTGTCGATTATTCTCCACTTTATTACGATAAAATGCATACCATTACGCTCATCATCACCATCTTGGCAACCGTTGTGGCACTCCCTCATCCAGCTCCAGCGGCCCCGGCACTACCTGACACCATCGTCGGTGCCCTTACCGGTGCCCTTGGCGTCCCCAACAGACATCATAGCGACAGCAATAACGGTGCCGCTTCCACGTACACTAATGAGTGCGACTATCGCTTCGGTAGTGGGGCCTACAATTCGTGCATCAGCGACTGCGTGGACGAGTGCATAGATGGCGCTGCGGATTGCAGAACTTGCTTCAAAGGGTGCTGTAAGTACAACTGATAAATGGCTATGCGATTTTGGAAGGCTTGCTGACTGTGGGGTTTTAGCACCGAAAAATCACTGTGACAGGCACGATGATGACGAGGATGATAACGACGACGAGAAGGACGAAGGGGATGACAACACAACCAGGGTTCACCGTATCGATGGGACCTTGGCGGAGGGTGCATCTCACTGATCACCTGCATGGCGTCACATTTACATGAGGACAGTAACCTACCCGACTCGCGGGGTTATTCGAGTCGGCAACGCATCTTGCTAAGTCCCTCTGGCAGTGGACAAGCAGTTAGTTGATGATGGTGCTGGTGGATGGAACTGTCGGATATCATGAACAAGGACCGGGTTTACGAAGTATGAAATAACAGGGCGACAAGCCTGGACGATGCCTTTGCGAAAAGATACCAGCTTGGAATTCATTGTCAATAGTTGAAGTTTTTTTCTTCTTAGAGCTAGATCAATCTTACCTATAAAAGCTCTTCTAGGCCATGCTAGTAGGCTTTGCTCGGCTGCGTGATGATAGGCTGTGGTGTGTGTAGAAGCTTGAATTAGCTAACTAAACTATAGGCGTAGCTATTTGATATGTGGTCTTGCCTTATCTTATCGTGGCCTATCTCGGCCTATCTGCGCCGAGCGCCCAGCGCCTCACATTGCCACGGACAAAGAACCTGAGGTTGAACTGACCGAGTCAAGTGCTACTCTAGTGCATTGACGCTCTGACCCTGTAGAAACAGCATTGACTGTCACCTGACAACATTGAATGCGCAGGGACAATGGACAATGGAAAATTAGGCACAAACTGTTAGCGGGACAATGAAGCCTCATTCAGTACCTACCTAGGTACCTAGGTACCAATTGGGGTTATGTGCCCTGTGGCTGATAATTGGTCCGTGACCCAGGCCACCGCCCCACCTTTCCCGCTCCCAGATTTCCTACAAATACCTGGCCTCCCCCGCCCAATCTCTCCTCTTCTCTTTTCTTTTCTTCCTCATCTTGGTGCACGGGCTTTACGCGTCACAGTGAGGAGCAATCCGAGTGCGTGTTTTTGCTAGTTGAAAACTATTTTATGACCACTTCTGTTTGGCTTCGGCCGGGCAGGGAATTTTTGGAACCTTCTTAATTGATTCACATGGATTCTTTTTCGTCATGACTCTGTCCCGCGTTGGATGGAGGTGAGGAAGAGGGCCTGCCTATTTGCGCTGTTTTCGTGATGCGCTCCCCAAGTCACCAAGACGTCGGTATCATGCGAGGCTGGTTGATCTGGATTAGTGTATGGTATGGTATCAGGCTTCGTTCATGCGCATATGATACCGCATGACGCGGTGATCATATTCAATCAATGCTGGGCTCTTGACGACGCTTCATGAACTTCCCATCGGAATTCCGCCTCGACATCTTCATGCAGGCTAGCTAGCAGTTAAGATTACGTGTCTGTGTGTGTCGGTAATAGCAACACCACTATCTCGAGGCAATCTGCATCACAGTTGATGATCACGGCGGGCTGTTTCCAAAGCATCTCCAGTCGCAATTACGATGGCTGGTTCTTTTCTCATCGTAGAATAAATTGTCAAAATCTGCTACACCGTTCGTTCAGTTGATCTGCATCGGGATTAGTTCCATTGACACGTACCCATCACCTAACCCACCTAGACGCCGCTAAGGCACCTAGGGTCGCGATAGTTGCGCTGGCAATGTATATTTAGAAGTCAAGAGCTCTCTTTGGGAAAGTTTAATTTCTCCTCACGCTTCCATTTTCATATCAAGTTGCAGAAGCTACTTTTCTCGAGAATCGATAGACTC
>JAOXNK010005083.1:0-10722 GCA_028566675.1 Hypoxylon intermedium | reverse complement strand
AAGGGCCATTGATGGTCAGATGAATTCACGGGCTTTATTCCATAGTAGGATTAGTTACGTAACAAAACCTCGACCCTTGCTGCTTTGGTCGTTCGAATTGTTCTATGAAAAGTTCTAGAGATTACCAAGTGGCGCAGATAGGAATTGAAGCTATCCTTTACGTTAACCGATCTGCCGATCCGAGTCTAGTCTCCAGCCTTATGGGCCTCAGTTTATGGGACTTGCTGGCGTCAGCAGCCTCCCTGCCAAATTCCACCTGGGTAGAGATATCCTCGGGCTCGTAAGGCCACCTATCAGTATTGCGTCTTGCCTTCGCATGAACACAATCCTAGAAGCTCAGCTAGTTAAGGGTTTCCTATCTCATTTATCGCCAGGAGGCATGGGAGGTTACCCCTCGGCGAAGAAATCCCATTCGTCGATCGTTCGTACTGTAGATACCTTGTCAGTGTCGATCACGAAGAAGGAATGGTAACGGTGACAATGCTACACGAAACGCTGCCTGCGCATAACCTCGACACATCTATGACATGTTGTGACCCATTCATATCGTCTGTACGAATCAGTCTGCAATGACTTATTACCTCAGGGGACAAAAGGAACAGCGTAGCACTTTTTGCTTGTGGGGAAGCTAACTAGGTACCTAGGTATCTACATTCCTAGGTCCTTAATGTACCTACATTAGTGTAGTTGAGATCTTGCCGGGCTCAACCGCTTTACACTTACGCTTGGCATGGGCAGATAGGGCATGGGGCTTGGGGGCCGTTTTTTATGCTTAGCCTTCTCAGCTTTCCATCCACTTGTTTATTATTAGTCATCTACCATCTACAAGAGGATTTCATCCTTCTACGGAGGCCTTGGTGGCTGAAACGACACCTCATGATGATTCGTCAATGAGCTGTCTCGGGCGGGGAGGCGGCTGCCGTGGCTGCAATTATCTGCTTGGCAAGCCCTAGCGAGTGGACGAGTAAGTACCTAGTGTACTGTAGAGCTCTAGATGCCATGAAGAATCTACGAGGCCCACCCCAGGTTTTAACTCAGAAAGGCAGTGTGAACTGCACACATGCAGACATGAGGCTGTTAAACAATCCTATCTAAACTGCATTTGTCTTAGTTAATGTAAGCTGAGAGCGCAGTTGGAGAGTGGGCATTTCCGGATATGCCTACCTTATGAGCTATGCCCGTCAAATACTCGTGCTTCGTAGGGCTTCATATATAACTTAGGTAGGTAGATACGTATGTACGTGTTCAAGTGCGAGAAGAACTCGCGCCTTTTGTATATGTGCTTCTCTGAATGCCCTCGAGACAGTCAGGATTCGAAAGCTTTGCAGCTCTTTTCTGTTGGGTTACATTGGGGTCACGGAGGCCCCGGCCATGTCTTATGCAACCCTACCGTGTCGAGTGTCAAAGTCGGGACTGGTGTTTAAGCTCTTATGTAGGTCTTATTACTTCAGGGCTGAAGCGATTTTCGGATTGGCTAGAATTCGTAGATACTTGTTACCTGGGGGCCAGGGATTGAGACCCGTTTGGATCAGATCCTGATCCGCTTATGATTTTGCAGTGCAATTCATATTCCGTCTGTCTCCCGGTTTTGCTGGCACTGTTCTTCTCCGTCAGCTTCGACCACTATCTTTCTGATCGTAGCGATTGAGAATTGCGACCGCTTTGGATTGCTGATCCTTTCAAACCCCATAGCAATACTCATCATCATTGCCATTGTTTGAACATGCAGTCAAGAGTAGGTGTTTCACTGTCGCCATACCTCAACTCATTCGCTGCGAGTGATACTAATGGTAGTCTAGTATGACGAAGCGCCTGAGCTGGCATTTCATAATTTCCCCGAAGTCCACCATCCCCCCTCAGTACCAGAAGTGGCAGCGCATGGCCAATATCCGCCTGCGACGCCCGTAAAACCGGAGGAGTCAACGAACCCGTCAATATCATATCCAAGCTACGCGCCGGCCGAGAACTCCACCCCCTCCCCATATTATGGCCGTCACTCTGAGTACGGCCCTATAGCATCATCCGAGCAAGGCAGAGCGTCAAAACGAATATTAGGCTGTTCAGTACTAGTGTTCATCCTGTCTACTATCATTGCCTTATTATCGGCGGCTGTGATAGGATTAGCAACAGGCACGGGTGTCGAAGCAAATCGAGCGAATGACGCTGAAGCGCGGTTAGCTGCGATCAGCGCGGCGGGAGGTTTGCCTACGACCGTCACGGTGACCGCACCAACGTCGACACCAACAGGCTTTAGTAATGTCGACAAGGGGTGCTCGATGAACTCAGCTGGAGTGACCGGGAGTACATACACATCTCAATGTAAGTCTTGTTGCTGCTATTGGTGCGATACGCTTGAATAACCACTAATAAACTACGCTTAAGTTTTTGGCAAGTCTACATATACGATATATTGTAATAGCGACGCGCCAAATAACCCGTTATCGTCGCTTTTCGTGGGAAATTTCGACGACTGCATTGACGCCTGTGCTTCCTATTCCTTCTACATGCCTACGGATTTCTCCAGCAACGCCACATCTAATAATGCCACCTGCGCAGGAGTTAGCTACATCCCGGCGTGGACAAACCGCACTTTCGCCTTCAATGGAGGCGCGCCAGGCAATTGTTACTTAAAACCTGGACCGCAAAATGAGACGGCCTTGAATAATCCTAATATAGGGGGCTCCGCAGTACATGCGGCGATTTTATATACATCATCCTAATACCGGCGCAGGTGGCTTGTTCTACAATCTTTCGCGACATATTGATTTGGGTACGGAGCGATGGGACACACACTTAAAAATGATACCTTAGCGGGAGTTTGGTGTTTACTTGAGGACAATATAGGCGGCCATATGTGACGCGATATTCTCGGTGGTTCTAAGAATGCGGGCCTGGCTTTGGGATGTGACCAAAAGTTTCTATTGCTCTCAACATTGAGGTTCGATGATGGATGATGAAATCATCTTGTAATGATTGTCATTTTTCGTTCAGGATGCAGGCAACAATCCTTTGGGACTATGCGGCTTCCTCTGCGGAGTCGAGGTCTTGCTCTTTCGGGGCCATGCTGACTCTGTAGCCAGGTAGCTCGGGCAGTGACATGGATAAATTGAATGCTACCATGTTGAGCGAATGGGGGGCTATGTCGATATGTTATAATTGAGACACTGTCTCAAAATCCTGTATTGGTTATGCGCCATCTTGTCACATACGGTCCCGAGCCATATCTACAGCCATATCCAATGGCGGTAAAAATAGTTGAAGGGGCTATCCATAACAATGAGTTGATACTCCCTCACAGTTCAATACATCTACCTACCCACCACGGATAGGAGTGCGCTGTGCTAGTGCCTACCCGAGAGCTACGCCACGACCCATAGCCCAAAATAGGGCTCCGACCTGTTGGGGTGCTGCCACGCGAGAGCAGGGGAGTTCCGCTTCGCCGGACTTGCAAGAGACCCCGCGACTGGCTGTCAGGCTTCGGCAGATATCTGGTGGCTGATTCGATGGTACAGCACATACTCAACGACAAGTACTCGAGGATGAGTATCGTGAGTCCGGAGCTTCCAATTCGTTTGGCCTGGTTGTGATCAAGCATCGCGCGATATCATAACACCACCAAATCCTGAAGAGTCCGAGAAAAGATTGCATTGGGCAGCTCCATCCAAATACAAGAGCAAAACGGGGCGATATTCCTGAAACTCGATCCTCTGACGTAGATTCACGATCCTCCGATACGACCCTGTTCTTTGCAAGATCAACGTCCAATCGACATAACGATGTTCTAGACATGACATGCAAGGAATCATGCGCAAATGTACGCCCTGGCACATTTTAAAGGACCCATTCCGCTTTGCGGGGACGATCGTGGTTGATACGCGTTTGCCATCGAGGTTACTATTGATGCAATCAAATCATTGCTGGTTGGAAGTGGGAATTGCAGAGGGAATTGAGTTATAGAATCCTGACAATTTAGAAGAGGTGATTTAGAGCGAGTGTCGAGTAAGTGAGTAATTCAGATGGTTTGATATGCAAGTCTCTACTAAGTGAGCTCCGTGGGCTACGAAGCCTCGATCTGTAGCCCTTGCTTTAGGGAACCCTCAATTGAATCCACAACTCCCTCCATGAAGTCCTTCTCGTAGAAGGCTTCATTATACACCAGATTGAGCTCGGCTTTGCCCCTGAATATCCAGAAAAAGAGGTATGTTTCCTTCGACAGGCACTCGAGACCCAGGCTGATGTCTTTCACCTCTAGCACGCGTCCTTCTTCGCCTTGGATGCGATGGAGCGGCCTGACTAGCTTCTCAGCATCACCTACACTTGATATATCCACCTCACTCCTCACAGGCCCTCGATCTCCAATGCGACGCAGCATTTCTTGTGCCTGGATTGCAAATTGTCTGCGCGCGATCAGAAAATCTCGACTGAGCCCTGCATTGTATAGCTCATTGTACTGCGTTGCGTTCTCTTTCCACGAGTTACTCGGTGGTACTTTGGCCATGTAGCTACCCGTGTACAGTGCCGACGCATATTGGGGTGTGTTGAAAGGCTCTCTCAAGTAGGGTCGTAGACTGAAGCGCATAGTGCTAGTATAGTGCCCTGTCCCGTCGGAAGACTGGGCGCTACTGGCGTAGTTTGCTGCCGCGAGGGAGGCGTGCACCGCGGATAGGGGCATGATGTTGCTTGCTTCGCAGGCCGCGAGAATGGAAGTGGTGGCGGCACTGGAGAGGCTTCGTCGAATGCTACGTGTTCCTCCCGGCTTGGTGCTAAGATCGCCGCTGTAGGGCAGACCGATGGAACCGGCGATAAGAGCACCGGTGCGAAGACATTCAGCTGTGGCTGCTTCGATCTCGGGCGTAGCCTTCTCGGGAAGCTCGAGCACCTCTTCGATACTAGGCACTAAGCGAGCCGGCTCCTCGCCCCATGGCACAGTTGCAGGATCTAGATCCGATGCGAGGGCCTCGAAGAATGCATTCAGGAGTTGAAGGGAACCGAAGCCGTCTGTCCGCCAGTGTGCCGCATGCAGGACAAATTGCTGCGAATGCGGGAGAAAATACCCAGTAACGTATGGAGATGGCTTGAGGCCAGAGATTAGGGTCTCGGCAGTTATGTTGGCGTCCGAGACGACATGTAGCGTGTCGTCGACCCATTGCTCTAAAGCTATAGGCTCTGGGATGAAATAGTCCACAGTCTCGATGCTAGCCGTAGATGCTATGCTGGGGTGTTGAAATCGAAGTAGCATCCAGGCCTTGCGCAATCTTGGGGTTAGACTGCGCCCATCGTGAAGCGAATTAGAGAAGGCGAAAGAGCCCGTCACGGTGATCGACCAGTGCTCTCGACCGGCTTGGTGTGCTCTGTCACCAATCCACTTGATCATACGCTCATTTTCGCCCAAAGGCCTCTGCCAATGTGAAGGTGAGACTTCGGACCAAGGCATTGTATAGACTGGAGCTCTAACTGTGTGGGTTTCAATAGGGGTTGATGCTAAGTTCAGGCGAACAAGCTCGAGTGTACATATATGTAGCTAGCTACCTAAATATGCCAGGGTCGATGAGGTTTGAGATTGATTGCGATAAATACCTGAGAGATGTCACTGGTTAATGTTGTGTAGTTTGTTAGTCCTCGGCCTCTTGCTCCGGACTTTCAACACGGAGTCTTTCTGCTCGGACTACGAACTGGAACTACGAATCAGCAGATAGATCGACAACCATGTAGAATAATATTTAGGTTCTTGATTATTCGAACGGCACCAGAGTAGTTGGTCTGACGCATCGTGAGTATTGAACATTCAGTGTTGAGTGTGCTTTCGAGCCGACTTACAAAAATGACTTGGTCAGAAGTATCACCAGGAGTATACAGCGAAGAGCTTGGTGCGGTAGAAAAGATCTACCGTAACCTCTCACAAGTTTTCAAGCTTGCAGGGCGCGAGCATTGGGGCATCTACTGCGCATGCACTTTGGAATTTGGACCATCCTTCTCACAGAAAAATCCGGTAACGGCACTTCGTGATGCGTGGAAGGCCTTGAGGCATGAGTTCCCTGCTCTCGCCATCGTTCCTGATGGCCTTACAAAGAAGACTTACGTCCTGCCGAATGCCTCACTGGTGGATAAATGGGCCGACGAGACTTTCATCGTCGACCAAACCATGGATCCAGATGGTGTCCTAGCTTCATACCCGATCAATGATACTCCGAGCATGCATTTCTTCCCAATGTCATCTCAAGTCGTCTTTCTCGCTTCTCACTGGCGTATCGATGGCATCGGTATATGCATGCTCATGGAGAGGTTCTTCTCCATTCTGGCTGCCTCGACTCCCTCCCCGGCCCCGAACTCGTGGACGAACGACCTACACAAAATCTCCCCCAGATTAGAAGACGCACTCGGGGCACCGACGGAAGAGACGCCGGAGATCCATGCTCTGGCCCAGAAGCAGATAGCGGATCATCACAAGAACGTCATACATGCAGGCGGCGTACCATATCTCGGCGATGCCACCACGACCCCAGGCTGCCCGGCGCGTACTGCGATAAAATTCAACAAAGAGAGCACAACGGCCTTTATTGCTGCATGCAAAGCGCGCGGTATTAGTGTCACTTCAGCTGCCTATGCCGCGCTGGCAAATGCCGTATCGACCCTATCGCTAGACGAGTCCCCTGAAAAGTATGCGGCGGTGATGGCTGTCAACATGCGCGGCTACGTGCAACCGCCCTACAACGGCAAAGAGCATGCGGTCCAGGCTTACATCATAGGGAAAGCGCCCACAGTGAGCCACAGTTGTACGTTCGATGAAAAGACGGAGCAGTTTGCAGACTATTGTAAAGACTGGTACAACGACGAGTTTTTACGCGCGTACAGGGTGTCGACCCGGCACCATTACGAGGCGATGACCAAGAGTCCGGCCGGCGGTGCACCGCCGCCCAAGCCCCCGAGTAGTGTCACGCTCAGTAGCCTGGGAGTGATCGAGAAGCTTCTACCTAGCCAATACGAAGGTGGTGCGGTGAAGCTCGCTGATTTCCATTTCGGCGTGAGCATGATGACACGGCAGATGCTACTGTATGTGTGGACATTCGATGGGAAAATGAGCTTTTCCGTGAATTACAACGAGGCGTATCACGATGCGACATCCGTGATGGCATTCCTGGAACTTATTAGGCAGGTTCTAGGCAAGGAGATGGGTGTCACGTTGGAGCCGGAGAACCTGATGGATGAGATAGATCAGCTGAAGCATACCTAGGTACCTAACAGTGGAGGAATGTCCATGTCACAAGCATCTGGCTTTGTTGACAAAGAACCCTTTCAGGTTGGACTGACGTGATTCAACATTGCGGAGTCTTTAGTAGGTATGTTAATATACCAAGCAACAATGCATGGCTAAACGTTCTCAAAGAAGCTGATGTTCATGTCCTATTCGATTTTCGGATAACAATCAAGGCTTCTGAGGAACCTACTTTAGATATATTTTCGTGATACTAGAACTGGAATTCTGGAAACCTATTCTCAACGAGCTGATTGACACTAACCTGCAAGATTTCTGACAGCTCTAGCATAAGCCAAGCATCACCGTGCATCAACATGGACCAACGGGAACCCCAAAAGGAGCGTGAAGGATCAACTCATAGAGCTCAATGGAGCACCCTTCTAGAACTCATGAAGCAGCGCGTCGACAACGCCACATCCGCGTTGGGAGAAAACATTCCAGAGATGTCACTTGATGAGTATAATTCCTACTATCGTGATGTATTTGAAGAAATAAGGGAAGAGGTAGCATCACGGGATGATATTCCTAATGCTATAATGCATGAGCCCACGAAGACACTGCTGCTAACCTTCTACGCAGGGTGGCATGACGTTACATGTCTTAGTTGCCTTGACTTTTACGATGCTAACGATATTATTCACGTCGAAATCCACGCTAGGGACGACGAGCCTGACGGTGTTACCAAGGATGATCTACTGCGCTGTATCTGTGAGGTGCTCTATGGGGGCCTGCATGTGGTGCGCGAGGACTCGCATAGGGACACTGGAATAATCTTAGGGGATCTTAACTGGGCGGCTAACGTCAAACTGTGCAATCTAGTGGATAACATGTTGTACATTAGTTATATGCCGGTACCTGGAAGGCCTTCAAGAAACGACATATGCGGCGGAGAAAACCATGGATTGGAACGAGAATATAAAATCATGTGGGAACCCCAAGCTCTGGGACCAGGAGCCCCGTCAGTCCAGGGATATAACATTGATTATTTGAAGAAGCTACTGGTATCGAAGGGCTGGCCACTTGAAGACGCAGATATATTGACTATGGTCTAATGGCGCACTGCAATTTAACAGTCAACTGCTACTCAGGAGGCATTTGAAATATCGTAGCATTTCTGTGTTTTAGAACACACAAGCACTGCACACAAGCACCGTGGGAATGGACTCGGAGTACTCTTTACGTATTCATAGATCCAGGAAATAGAAGTCCTTACTATACGACGGGTTGAGGTTTGTCCATAGTAGAGCTAGGTCTTAATATACTATTTATTGATCAACTGCTTTCTCCCAGTCCCATACCTAGGCGATACTGCCATCTAGTTTACCTACTACCTAGATAGTTAGACTGTTACCTGAACCACCTTATCATCCATCTTCACCTGGACTGCATCCAATGCATTGTTCCCATTGATCAATGTCGAAATGTAGCTCTCATAATTGTCATGGATCTCCTGCAGCATTCCCTTGATGTCAAAATACCACAGCTTATGAGATCTTTCCGTAATCTCAGCCTGGCATTTGTCCCAATCCGTCTTGGTCCCGGGGTACTGCCCCTCGTAGATATTGCAGACCTCGCGGCTGCTCTGGACAAGCCACTGGCAGCGAGGAGGTCGCACCTTGTTGTAGACTCCGAGAGATGCTTCGAGAATGGCTGCCTTGTCAGCTGATGGGTGCTGACAGAGAGTTGCTGTGGCCTTCTCTAGTAGAGTGCACAGTGCCAGCGCATCTTCTACGCCAATACCGGCGCCTGCTCCGTGGTGCGGTGATGAAGCATGGGCAGCATCCCCCGCGAGACAGATACGTCCCTGCACAAACGTCGATGCCGGGTAGTCGTATGTGTCGAAGATAGCCCACTTATCAATGTTGTCAGGCAGCAGGCCCACGATCTTGGTCACAGTGGGACCCCAGCCTTTGAAAGCTGCCGCTACGTCTTCGCGTGTACCGGGGCTGGTCATGTTACCGACTCCGTTCGGATCTCCGAGTGGCCAGTCACTGGGATCCGCAATGAAAGCCACAAGGTTCAAGAACTTGCCTGCCGAGACGGGGAAGTGTAGGATATGTGCCTTTGGGCCCGTATGCAGGTGCTGGTTGAGTGCCTTGAAAGACCCAAGCACCGGCTTGACGCGTTCCATAGGGATCAGAGCGCGGTAGGCGACCTTGTGGCTAAAGTGGGGGTATGAAGCTGGGTTCTCAGGCCCCAGGACGAGTTGTCTAATCTTGGACTTGATTCCGTCGCAGCCGATTACTTTCAGGAGGCAAAGATTATTAGTTTGGGTATTCAGGCCTTGATGCTCGATAAAACAGAGTACACTTACATACATCAGCTTCAGCTGAAGTCCCGTCGCTGAATTGTAGCAGCAACCTTTCCCCAGGACCCCTATCTTCGTATTCCGAAAAGCGTTTCTTGAACTCAACAGCATGACTTGGAATGTATTTGACCAGCTCGTCGAGGAGACTGGCGCGGTGGCAACCCTGAAAGCCCTTGTATCCTGAGTACAGAAGGGACAATAACTTGTCGTCTGACCCCTCAGGGTCGTTTGGATCCCAGTTGTAGCCGTCATGATAGCGCAGATAGTCGTTGGGTTTAGTGCTATCTTCGCCGTTTGGTGTGGCCACCGCATTGACGGCATCGACAATAACAGGATCGAGCATGGCCATGCATTGTAACGCGTTGGCAGTGAATGCTACCCCTGCCCCGATCTCCCGAAAGGAGCTCGATTGCTCGTAAATCTTGACAGAGATATTGCGCTTCAGGAGACCTAGAGCTGTGATCAGCCCGACAATGCCCCCTCCGACGATAGCGACATGCACTTGATCCTCTCGGGCTGCCATGTTTAATTTTATTGTTTCTAGTGGCGGCTTCAAGGAAGTTGTAGGTATGTATGCCTTGATAGTTGCGGTGATGAGTTGGCAATGGCTTGGGCTACATGTATATCTGGTGCTTTTCTCTTTCGACGTGTAAGTGCCCGACTCATTGCCGCCATACCTCCAGAATCATGGTTTACTAGATCTACCCCTAAGCCGGTGTTGAGTGGGCGTTTGCAGCTGCGGGCCTACGATCATTATGTCCGCTGTACACCGCGAATCCCGGAGTTTCACGAATTACTCCATTCCGGAAGTCGAATGCCTATCCGGGCTTACACTCATCATGCCATCCAGAGGCTTCAGCAAGAGATCCTGATTGCCTGGTTATACTTCCACTCCCAGATATGGCCTGTCGCAACGTAACAAAAAATCTTGAACCCACGCTACACTGGGCTTGATGATCATACTATATCATACGCAATTTGGATTAAGTGTTACGATCGGAGTTACTTCCAAGCCCCGAAGCCCCAAATTACCGCGCTGTAAAGCCTTTAGAATAGTCCAGATTACGAAAGTGGGCGTACTATCTTTCTAATGGCTCTTGTAGTATGGTGGTGATCATCTCCAACAGTAATGTCTGGTTTTATTCCCACTTGATGTATA
>JAOXNK010005072.1:0-10731 GCA_028566675.1 Hypoxylon intermedium | reverse complement strand
CTGGCATCGCCAGCGGACTCGGCATAACGGTTGGGGCCTTGGTCAGCGGTTTGGTTGCTATTCCGACTACGGGCTTGGGCATCCTTGTCGGCGCCGGTACAGGATTGGTTCACGGTCCTTGGGTCAAATTTACCAAGGCATTCAGTAAGGACGAAGTGGACGAGATTGATAAGGAGGCTGAAGACGAGGCCAAGCGCGTTGGCGGGACCTGAGGCAGGGCCCCAGGGGAGTCTGATGGGTTACGAATCACGACTAAACGAGGATAGGACTGAAGCGTATGTACCTATGGTATGGATTTTCGACGGACAGGGTCACGGACAGGGTTATGAAGAGCATATTCGATTTATTTCATACTACTGGTAGTGCACATCAGATAGTAACTCGAAGCTACGTCTTACCCTTTTCGCATTACCAATTCATTCACCCCTTGTGGCTCGAACTTATCCTCGGAACGTCTCCATGAAGAAATTTCCCTTGGAAAGATGCAAAAAAAAAAAAAAAAGGAGATATTCTGTGTAACTTGGGCGTCCGATCACCTGCCCTTGTTTGCCCAGTTGCATTGCTCCTCATGCACCCACCCGCCGCCTACAAACGAGAGCACGATAGTACTGCGATTACCGGACTGTCTAGCAGAATAACAGCACTTAAGGCAATAACTGTAGGGCCCTCATTTGTCAACACCATTCTTACTTCCAACTGAACTCCATCCATCATACAACTGAATAGACACCTAGCTTCCGCGATGGATTCGAACAACAGAGCGCAACCGTTGGAGATAGCTGGCCCGCAGAAGCCAGAGGAGCAAGATCATCCTACAAAAGATGAAGATGCTCGTGGATTTCCGCTCTTTCCACGCCTTCCATCCGAGTTGCGTAGCATGATTTGGCGTTTCTACTTCCTGCAGCCAATGCCCCGTCGCATCATTGTCGTTCATGAAACTTCGAATAAACACAAGGGGACGAATGAACGCACCAACCCACTACCTGACCTATCGATGACTGTTTCCGACGCATCTTCCAATAAGCTGTATTGCGCTTGTGAGCCAACGTCGAGAATAAATCGAGAAGCACACTACGAGGCGAAGCGATTGGGATGGCAGCCCATACCTCATGTTGCCTCCGTTGTACCCCCATGTGTGTCCTTTGATGAGTCCTGGGAAAGGGATATAATGTCGATGTCGGTCAATTGGGATGAGGACTTGCTATACGCCCCTACCTCATTCTATGTCCTACTCTGTTTTTTTGACGCTCCATGGCATTCCCACATACAGAACCTTGCAATCCCATACGATGAGTCTATGAGTCGCTACGGTCGTGCATATAGCGTTGCTACTTGGTTTCGGGATCTGACGGCACTCCGACGACTATTTATTGTAACAATTCCCCCAACCAGGAAAGCGACAAGACTGCCTAGGGATCAGTATGGGTTCGTGGACCATTACGCCTGGGCAGAGGAACGAGAGTTGGCGAGAGGTAGCAGATATCCTCGCTATGAACGAGGAAACAAGGAGGGGGTTATTAATAAGGTCCGCGAGGCTATTGACATAACATATGCGCCGAGATCGATAGTTGTAAAGACTGTTGTGGACGTTGATTGCCGCAATCGAGGCGGACGCCCTAACGGGTATAGGAGGTTGGAACGTCAGGTCTAGGATATTATTGTCTCTGCTGCTGGTCGCACCTATTGGTTTTCATTGTGGGCTGAACAAATTTACCTTGATGCTTTAGACAGTCTTTACATTCGTATCATCATGAACACATTAATTCACTTTCATTCGTTATTGAACCTATTACTTATTCTCAAATGCTAGGAAACGTCTCAACTATTCACTAGAGAAGAGGCAAACATGCTCAATATGCTAAGTCGGTCTAAGTGTAAGATCCCATAGAACGTTCGTTATATGTACCACATGCCATAATGCCGAACCTACCTATATACAAGCGAGTCTTTGGCTGTCTATGAGGAGGTTGGCTTGAATCTAGCTAACATAGAGAGAAAAGGACATTTCTCGGGCCCACCACCACACAAATCACACTGGCTACCGATCAAACCAACTACTAGGTTTTGAATTGCATATTCCCCCCGACGTTAAACTATACCTCGACACATAGAATAGTCTGACAAGCCGAGTCAACCGCGGTGTCGCAAGCCTCAGGTTGCGCTTAGCTAATATCCTTGGGGGTGGTAAGGGGATGACTACAATCACCACCGCAGTCCTACACTCAGGGTCCCGAATCGGGGTCGTACGAGAGCTCAGGTGGCTTTCAGGGCCAGATCCTCCTCCCCGAGACACAGTTGAAAGGCTGAAGATTACCGTTGCCCCCCTACAGATCTTGGTGAGGGTGTGAAGACAGTTGTCAAGGCTGAGTTGTCAACAATTGTCTCACACTGAACGCGTGACTGCATCCTTCGTGCTGAGAGGGTAGCAGTCAAGCGCCTGAGACACTGATTCACTCCCGGGAAGGGTGTGCTGAATTAATTGAAGGGCGCACCCCTTTCCAGATCTCGTAAGTACCTACTTATCTCGGTGTCGTATTACGAGGCTCTGTACGGGACGCGGGGAAGAATCACCAGACCAGAGAAAGCGGAACAGGCGAGTGAGCGCTAGGCCTGGCCCCGGGGGATCGTCTCGTGCTGATCGCCAAGATCACTATAGGGATTTTGATTACTTTGAGTACACTCCATCATCATAGGTACAGTGTGTTCGCGAGACCGCAGAATCTTCACCGCCGATTTGCATCGTTTACTTGCCGCCGCTCGCGGTGTGTCATTTGCGCCACTGGACTACCGAGGACATAGCCTACGAGCTGCGGGAGGAACGGCGCGTTTCGCACCTTAGCGATCCTTTGGCTGTTGGAACGTTGTAACTCTGCGGATCAGCTTCATCATAACCAAACGAAGGAACCAACAGCTCTAACAGAAGAGAGAATGCTTTCCTGCCTCCCCGACGGCCACCCGCCCATTCCTCCCGTCTAACTACGATAACCCCTTGGCCGGGAACCGACGTAACGGTAGCAGCTACGGAGCTAGCTATGGCTACTATTTTAGCACTTTATTTCTCCTCGCCAGTGCCGTCCGTCCCTGTTCCTGCGGGAGCAAACCCTCCACACCGGCTGCCATCCGCAGCCCCCAGCCGTTGGAGAAAAGTAAGCAAATATAGGAGAGGGGGCCCCACAGCGCAAAGCTTCGAGCCTCGTACCTTTCCTTGTTCCCTCCACCGGCTAAATGGCGCGCAGTCGAGGTGTGCCGTACTAGATTCTACCGGCAGCTTTACCCAAGGGCCTGAGAGCCCGTCGGAACGCCCTGAGCCTGAGAAAACGTCTGGGGAAGCGCAGGGGGCTAGCTCGCTACCTGAGCCGGTCCGCTGTCGTCGCACCAACCCTGGAACCGATCGCCTGGGATCTTTGGAACGGACGCCACGGGAGCGTCGGGAGCGTTGGGGTGTGAATAAACCACCTACTCTAGGTGACCACTTCCGCTCGCGATCCATCTCGGCTGGCGGTGTGCGTGTACCTATTACGAGGAGGATACGTCGAGCTGAAGGAACGCTAGGCTTGCCCAGGCGGAGGAGCGCCATGCGACACCTGGAGAATGACAAGAAGCCCGTCAATATGCCTTGATTATATCCCCATAAAATAGACTACTACAGCCTACAAGCGAAGCGTACGCATGTAGGCAGGGACTCCATTTTCCTGGGGTGCATAAAGGTGAAAAATGTTCGGTATCACGGCCCCAAGATCTACTCCAACGTGATACCCAACCCACTTATACCACAACCTCTCCTTTCTTATTATTATTTTTTTTTACTATTTTCTTTTTTGATTATTTCTCATCCTAAGTCCTGATAGTTGGAGTCGAAATAAAACGTGGTATTATGGGACACGGTTCCATGAAGTCCAACCCAGGAGTCTGAACTAGGAAACCTCCTCCAGCCATACCGAGTCTCAATAGAGCAGAGCAAGACACCGCGTGGATTGTCACGGCAAGGCAGTGACGTGTATTACCCCGTAGTGCTGAGTGATCGTACCGCGTAACCGGATCCTCCAAGACACGCCATTGGCCGCAGTCGTGTATTCTGCTAATTATACTCACTTGGCGGCGGAGGATGGCACGTCGACACATGATGACCACGCATATCCCGATTCAAAGTTCAAGCTCTACCTGAGACCCTCTCCCTACGCGCCATCGTAAGCAAGCCAGCACCTTGTGTGAGAACGCACACGATTCCTGCTCGGCTTCTTAGATTAACTCACGTAGCCTACCCGTCGTTTCACAGTAGAGCACAAGAGGATCGATCATTTCGGGCGCACTTCTGTAAACGGTATGTCTGCACGAGGTTCTACATCGCGTGACCTCCAGGTCTCAGCTCTGTCCCGGCGATGGCACATCGCAACCAACCGAAGTAACGCTCGTCCTCGACAATGAAATCAAGCCGAGAAGGGCAAGTATAAGAGCCTACAAGGCTGAGAGTTAATATCATGATATTATCGCAATCATGGAAACCCAGATGCTAATACCAAAGGCTAGTGCAGTCCTGATAATAGACGGTGAGTTATTACATGGACATCGTGCTGCTGCTTCGTGTCTCCATACCAATATCGGCACCGATATTGTACATGCAGTTTTCCCATGGGGTAGTAACCGACTCGCCGGCTTCCGAATGTGCAATGCGCTCGCGAGGCATATATCTGAGAATGTTATAATATATTCGGCCTTTAACCTATAACCGCCAGCCACCTGCGCCGCAAACGTGATACATGCGGTAAGGCGTTTTCCCTATTAGCAGGATTCACTCCGAGGTACTCGCTCTCCAAGAGCCAAGCCGGGCATCAAGTCAACCGGACTTTCACCGCCCGGGGACTTGAGCACGGCGGTGTGCATGTGCTTGGGGGGTGCGTCGGAGTATGGGCAAGTGCAGACGATAGCGCATGTACAGGGCGTTCCCGATGGTGTTAAATGGAGAAAAAAATGGAAAGTCATACTGCGATAACCTCCCGCGCAGTTCGTGAGTGGTATATGATCTGTGGCGCCGACTAGCTTGCACGATTGGCTATGTTTCATAGGTTATCTCGTGTGAAGAAGAGGTAGGTTCGACATCGTGGCATCGTCTTCGTCCCGGACGAGAACCAACCACGACCCTGGTACTGGCTTGGGCTGTGCTTCCCACCTTGAGCAGCGGCGGAGATGAATACTGTGAATGGGAATACTTCACTGCTAACTTGCTCACCAGCCTGCCAGCCTGGGGTCAGACTGGACCGTGGGGGCCGGTTATGTTTGCCTGCTGCTCCTCGATTTAGGGGGAAAGGTGAGAAACCAACTGTATGTACCCACGAAAAATGCGCGGCTGACCATCTGGCGCGATCACTTTGAAACTTCCAGGAATAGAGTGTTGCCACTTGTGCAGTTAGCTCTGATCTTGTAAAGAACATCGATAAGGGACGGCCCGAGTAGCTAAGCCTGTGCCGTATGTCGTCAGCAGTAGATTTGACTGTCTCCATCTTCCCAACGGGCCCGTTGTCGCGTATTACCCGCACTCATATCAGGAGGTTGGTGGTAGGAAAGCTGACCGCGCCCGCCGCTATCATGAGTTGCCGGGTTCAAAGCCGCGCCAATCTCGTTCGTGACCCGATCAACGTGAGGCGGGCTCGTCAGCACAGAAAGCTCGGTCTTGGCCGTCAGCATTTCATACAACCCCACGAATGAACAGCCCATTTGGGGCGAGTGGGGTGAAGGCTCAGCTGAATGTTGGCTTTCCCATGGGGTTGACACCCCGAAAGTTCTTCGTAAGACGACGCCGCCTAGTGAGATGGAATGCGAGAAAAGACGGTAAATTCATGCTTACGTACGATTGGAGAAAAAGAAATAAGAAAAGAAAAGAAAAGAAATGGCAGAGTAGGTAATTAGCAGACCAGCCGCCACACCCGCAAGTGAGATGGTACTTTGTGATGATAATTTTGTCCAGATTTCTTCACCATTCGCTGTCAGACCTGCCGTTGCGATCTTCACCCTGCCTTGCGCTGCAATACGATCAAACCAGGCCTTGGCATCCCGCGGGCGAGGGATCTCGAACGAACGACCGTCTGGCATCAGCCGGTACAAGATGAGTTGCCAGATCTAGAATTAGACCGTGGCTTGTGTGACCACCTCCGAGTCCTTCTACCCCTCGTGGCATTGGTCACTGTGAGCAAGTGTACCAACGGAGATGTCCAACTACGTGCTACGTTGGCGTTGCTTAGATGAGCGGGGGAAGAGGGGAATCGAGAACCAGACTCTGGTGAAAGATGGAGGGAGGATCTTACTGCACGTTGGCTCGACCGTTTCGTGGTCCTGGGATTATTATTCCTCGGCATTCTCGAGAAAAGGGAGATCACGACATTTCAGGCCTTGGTGGAAGAAGAAGAGAAGTTGCTATGCAATATCCAGCGCCTCCGTAGGCTACAACCGGCGCAAGTCGGAGTTGCACTCCAGCTAGGCGACCCCTTCTCACCGAGGACTATTGCTAAGTCCATCATGGCTAGGGAGTTTATTTGCGGTTCTCATCACTTCCAGAACCACGAAGAGGACGGGTTGGGAAAAGGGGGCAAATGGAACCCTTCGAAACAGGAATACGTCGAGCGACGTATTAGGTGAGCGAATATGTGAGCTACAGTAGCTTAAGAGGAAGATTGCATACTAGATTTACCTGACATGTTGGCTGCAAAGACGAACCGGTAAGCACACGGGTAAAAAAGGGGTTGACGTTCATCTGATGGGCCTCGTCGGGTGTTTGCAGAGAGCTCGCGTATGCAGTAATCGCCGAACAATCTTCACGCTGTCCGCTTCCATGATACGGGCGAAAACTATCCGTCATGACCATTATACGATGTCATGAAGTTCCTCGTTGCGGCCGCATACGTACTATTGAGGAAGCGCAGGCGAGTATCTTTCGCACAATAATATCAAACTCATCTTGCTACGCCGTAACACGTCGAGAAGTCGTATCCTACGGGACGGTCGTGGTTCCCGATGCTGATCTGATCGGGATCTGGAGAACCGTGGAGAATACCGTGGTGTGCGACGCCACTCCCAATAATCTCATGCTCACGCGCGTCGCGGTGACTTGCAGCTGGTAATATAGCGCCCACGGCGTAAGCATGTTTGTATTATGAGCTGGAAGACTTGACCTCGTCGGACGGTATCACTGCATATGATCCTGACATAGCTGCAGCTGCCGAGACGACGATATGCGGTTATGCCGTCCGCACATGAACTTCTGCCATGTCCCACACAATATGCCGCGAGGTACCAGACACCCCACGGGCACTCCCAAGCCAACGGAATGGCCTCATGTAGGTCTCGGGCGCGGGTTGACTGACTGGACGGACTCCTCGACAGCATATCAAATTCGTGGTACGGATATAGAAGTTGGTAATGCGAAGTCAATTTTGTTTTATAAAATATATAAAAAGAATTCATTAAAATAAATCAGGATTAAACTTGTGAGTTCGTTTTACCATTTTCTTCCCTGCCTCTGGAAGGATTCCCTTCCGCACGGCACGTGGCAACCTTTGAGGAATGGCTTAATCCCGTCCAGGAAGGACATCCAACTCTCAGGATCATAATCCAAGCTGCTCATTACAGAACCAGCCAAACATGCCTGCTCAAACGTGGCGTGTGAAGAGTACGGGGAGTCGGGATTAAAACATGTAGTCGCAATCTAGTATCATGATCATGCACGCAATAGGGCAGTCGTCTAAATGGGCTCGTAGTCTCGTAGTAGCGAAACTCCGGTACAAGTTGCAGCAGCGTATAACCCGATCCCACTTACAATAGAATGAGAACAATGAGAACAATAGGAATAATAAGAATATTAAGAAGCCGATTATGTTAGTGATAGCTTGGAAAAAGACTGACCTCCTTCAGTTATCAACCGACGAGCGGCACAAGCTTCGACATCGAGATTTCGAACCTGTTGATAATGCCTACATGTAGTCTTGGCATTCTCCGTTGTCGGTCTCAGATGAATATCCGTCTTAACCAACCTAAGCTGCTTGGGATAGCTACAGGAATGACATCACAACCAAAACCCCTTTATCGATCCAACTCTTGTTTCCGGTATCATGGAATCAAAATAGATCGACAGCATCTTAATTGTCCATTCCCGACCACCTGACCCGCTGACGCAATCAGGTCCTATCGTCCCCAAAGACTTCGAGGATGGAAACTAATAATACCACGAACCCCCCGATCTGGTTCGAAATGTCGATGCACGTTGCTTTATTCGGACCGGCCTATCATTAAACTCTCATACCAATAAGATGCACTCTCGACTCCCCAGGGACCGTGGGTGGTGAGTCTGGAGAAGTGCGCTAGAGGATCAAAATGACTTCGGTAGCATCTGATTCACACGCTATGAGTCCCATATGATACCCCTCGTCATCGAGGCTGACGCCAAACCCCTCCACGCATCCATCTGGTTGCAGTTCAGCGTGAGATACTGGACCGCCCTACTTCGCGACCTCCAACGAGAGATCTTGATATCGAGATCTGGAGGGGTGCATATCACTGCCAATACCTACCTCTTATAGCCTTGGTCCTGGAGCAAGACCTTTCTTATTTGTCGGGCTACGCTGCGTTACCATCGGTTGAGAGCCCTGCATGACAATGGTAGATCTACTTTCCGCATTCTTATCAAGTACCTAGGTAATCAAGTAATTTGATTTTGGGGTATCTGGGTATGTCATAGAATCACGACATCAGGTATTTTCTGTTCTGAAGCGGATGCCTAGTGACAGGTAGGTAAACAGCCTCGTTCAGCGTAGCAGTCTACATTCCTGGAGGCGCGCAGCTTGACCGAAAAGGGGTCAGGGCTTATAAATACATACATACATACATACATACAACTGAGCATTCACGAGTAATATTCACTAGTTCACCGGTGTGAGCCTGTGAGGTAGGAAACACAGGGTTCTTGTTCCTCTGCGTGGGGGAAAGATTCGCGATCCCTTCGAATCTGCTACGTACCAGCCATCATATCACATCTCACAACTGCCAACTGGCATTCTGCATCCGCGGGTCTGGCCGCTGACATTCCGGGCGGGAAGACCAAGTCACAAGGGCGGTTTGCTGTCCGTTCAACGTAAGACGCCTAATGCGAAGCGAGCAATAGGGCCCGCGCCGCCGTGAAGGAGTGTAAGCAAAAGCCACAAAAAACACCCAATGAGAATTCGTCGCTGGGAAATGGAAATAATAATAAAGAATGAGATTTTAGGGCTGGCACTTTTCGGATCCCCCGCAGGAACCTACCTACATATACATATGTACATATACTATATGCGCAGTAACCATAATACGTGCGGTACATAATACCTCAGGTCGATACCCGCGCGGCGGCGAGGTCAGCAAGGTCCGCGCCCAATAAGCGCGCGAGGAGCCGTTGCGCATGACCAACATACCCCCGCGCGCGCGGATGGGATGCGAAAGCAAACTTCAGTCAATCCCCCCCGTGTCACCTGTCCGATCTAGCATTGGTAGAGAGGGAATAACGGGGAAACAGTAGAAGTAAGAGGGGATAGACATCAAGTAACGAAATTGCTTGAAAGGTATGCCGCAGTTTCGAATTCCTCGTTGTCGCAGCCAAGGCGCACACCTTGGGAGTCGCAAGGGGGTGGGTGGTGGCTGATCACACAGCGTACCTGAATCATCGTACGGATCCATCGTGAGCCCCCATCAGTGGTAATGGTTCCCAAATCTGCCACCCCCAGCGTATCGTGCTGGCGTGTCTTGTGTGGCACACCTCCACGACCGAAAAGGAATCTATAGTTGGTGAGACTCGCGACAGACGAACAGGGAAAAGGGGGGTGTGTGATCAAGCGAAATCTCCAAGAATGGAAATTCATCACGATCAAGTTTCCAAATTAGGAGCGTTTGCGATGCTCGATACCCTAGATTTTAGCTGATCCCTCCTAAGAACTGCGAAATGGAAAGAAGATGCAAGCTTGACCATGCCAATCTACAGCACTGATGTTCTCTGCGAATTTTGACGGGAACGGAATGCTGATCTGATAGGCGCTGAAGATAGGTAAGCGAGGAGGAGATATTCTGGGAAATGGACACCTGATGTCCGCATATCATGGATATACTGCCGAACAGGGCTGAAAGAGGCGCTGCCTACAGGTCTGACTTGCAGCGGGATAGCAGGACGGGTGCTGTGCCGCATGTAAAAGGTCACTGTCAGACTGTGTACTGTACATGATTGATCACGAACCCAGCCTCTCATTGGTAGATACCTCTAACCTGTTCAATGTACCGAGCCAACTCAGCGTCGTAGCTGAGGATTCTATCCATTTTTAACAAGCGGAGAACGACCGCATCTAGCACAGGAATTTCGAAATGTGAAAAATAAAATAATACGTCCTTTATTTTTCTCAAATAAAACCAGTATTTTCCCTCTTAGCCTTGAAAGTTGACTAAAGAGTAAAGTCACCAATCTAAAAATGCTAGACTGGGAACAGCCCCAATACAGGAAGTAGATCCATTTGCGGAGAGACAAGCGACATAGCCATATGAATTTCCTGGGGAAAACGGTGGTGGCGCCCCCGGAATAATTACCCCAGGCGCCGGGCAAGCGGCGGACATGGAGAGAGAAATTATTCCGGGGGCACCACTATTTCTCCAAGAATTTTGGTTTACTAGTGGCTTGCTTCTCCGCAATGACTTCTCGTTTTTGGACTCCTCGTCACTTTGATCCAG
>JAOXNK010005051.1:0-10735 GCA_028566675.1 Hypoxylon intermedium | reverse complement strand
GGCAGGTTATATAGAGGGTGAAGGAATGTTCTTTGTAAATATCTACAAAAGAAAAGATACTGTATTAGGTGAAGGAGGGGTCTTGTTTATGTTTTCTTATTCTGTTGACGTGCAGGTGCAGGTGCGGGAAGAGGAAGCTTTTGCCAGGTGGGCTTTTCTGGGGTTCGCGCTGGAGGAGTGGCCTAATTTCTAAGGTTGTTTGATGTATGCACTTGTATGTACTTGTACCTGTCCTTAGTGCTTAATATGGCACGGTACATGTCCAATTATACCCTACGAAAGAAAACGGGGTCCTCACGGTGCACCGAATTGGAAAGCCCCCGTCGTGATTTGCTGCGTCGAGATGTCTGGGTGCCCGAGGTGTCATCGTCCCATTTAACTCGTGTGGGGACGAGAAAATATTCGAACCGGCTTCGTTAATTAGGTAAAATCGTCCAAGAGAAATTCGGGTGGCTGGGGAACCAACAAATGATGTTGCGATTGAGGGGTTTAAGGGGTCGAGCAATGGATGGATGGATGTCCCTACTGAGGGATAAGGAATGATGACACCTGGATGAGGGCGTCCTCGATGTCGATTTAGACTGATTGAGCATCGTCGTGGTTATTCATTTTTTGATTATGATATGCCATATCTCCTATCCGTACCTAATGATGGGTGACCTTTTAAATGCTCCCCTCCCGTATGTGACCTATGTTTCCTGACGATGCTCCCTTATGCTATAATGAAACACCTAATTGTAGACCTTCCCCCTCTTCTAGATGCCATACGGTCATGAGTCGACCCAATCGACAAATCTCTCGTCGCCTCTCCTCACCAGCCTGACAGGTACATAGTTATCCCCGTGCAGCTTCAGCGTGATTCTACTAGAAGCCCCTTCAACCGTTTTCCTCGACTTCTCCTGTGCCTTCTTGTAGATGTTCGCCTTCTCGTCTTTGCTCATACCAGCAATCTTCTCGTCGCTCGCCCACTCGTCCACCGCGAGCTCGATGCTGTACTTCTGGAAGATGACCGCTAGTGCTGATACTAGCTCCACGATCGCCATACGCCGGCCCAAACACGCTCTCGCGCCGTCTGAGAACGGGATGAAAGCACCTCGTGGTGGACGGTATAGCTGCGCGCTGGTATCAGATCCGGCGTAGCCGCCAAAGTCTTCCGTGTCTCCTCCTTCGACCTTGGCGTTCTGGTCCTTGCTCGACTCAGTTTGGAGCCAGCGCTCCGGCACAAAGTCGTCGATGTCCGTCTCCGCACTAGTAAGTTTACTTGGCTTGGTCGGCCAGTATCTAGGGCTGCGCTGCGAAGCGATAACCACCATGCCGATAGTCGCCTTACGAGGAAGCAAGTACCTCACTCCGTTGATGACGACGGGCTGGTCTTGGTTCGGCGTCACCATCTTCGGTATATCCACGACAGGAGGAACCAAACGGAGAGTTTCGTTGATGGAGGCGCCTACCATCGAACCGAGTAACAAGTTCATTTTTGCGTCATAATCCCATGCCTCTGGATCGGCGTCGCCTACTATGTTGTCCAGGTCTTTGTGCAATCGCCTTTGGGAAGATGGGGTGGTGGCCAACTCCACAAGGGCGAAATGGAGGACGTTAGCCGTCGACTCGTGGCCCGCCACAATGTTAATGAAGGCGTTGCCGATGATCTCTGAATCCGTCAACCGTGCAACCTGGGCGCCCTTTTTACCCGATCCTGCGGTCGCTGATCCGTTCTCCGAGGTGTCGCCATAGCTCGTGCGGACTAGCGCGCCCATTATGTCCAGACCTTGCTCGTTGCTGTTCCCCGTTTTCACGTCTTCGATCTTCTCCTGCAGGAACTCGTTCAAATATCCTACGAAGTTGCCCTCTGCTTCCAGGGCTAGCTTCGCGTGCTTGCTGGGGACAATCTTGAGTAACCACTTTGGCGTGATGAGAAGCAGAATAAGGTAGTCCAGAGTACGAGCCAAGGCATTTACGAAACTCATCGTGTGGCCTTCGGAGGGCTCCTGAGTTGCGTACTTGGCCAATCGCGGGTCGGCATCAGCTGGAAATTCCTGGCCGGGCCAAAGAATTTTGAGACCGAAGCCAATGTTCGCGATGATGTTGAGCATGAGCGAGGCCGTGTCCTGTTCGATTGTCTTGAACGTCTTGTTGCCTAGGCCATCAGGGCCGAGCCACAAATTGATCAACCCTAGTGTTTGACTGATGGACTCCCTGAATACAAGAGAGGCATTCTTCTCGTTGAAAGAGGCAGAGGTGATCTTGCGGTGCATGCGCCACGGTGCACCTTCGAGTGTCACTACGTTCTGACCGTACTGCCCCAGAATAGCATAGGCCTCTGTCGGCTTCGGGAACGCCTCCCTCTTGGAAGTGATCTGATGCACAGCCTCTGCATTTTCTGTAAAACATATGATTCTCCCCGGTGAGACAATCAGAAACGCATCACCAAGTCTGGCAAATGCTTTGTGGTTTTCCTGGTATTGCCAGTTTGTATTTAGAATGCTAGAGCTTGTTAGATGAAGTTATCGGAGTGCAAACTCTTGAATACTCACAACTCAACGTCTTGCCAGTATTTGCGCGGAAGCTGTTTAAACAGGGGAACCCAAATCTTGTTGAAGATCTGTCCGATTCTATTCCACGGGCTAATGGCTACAGCAAAGTCGTGTCAGTTCCCCATGAATTATACAAAGTGAAAAAAAAAAAAAAAAAAAAGCTAGGGTTTTACTTACGAATGACGAAGTAGGGCAGGCCGGATCGTTCCGCGGCGGCGATGTTGATTTTCAGTCCAGATATTAGATTGAATATGCAATATGAGAAAGCTGCGCCTAGCAGGAACAACACCGTAGAGACCATAGCGACACGGTCACAAGCACGGGCTCTGGAACGTGGCCTTAAGTTTGCGCAACTTGCACAACGGCTGAAGTGTCTTTTACGTTATGGCCAATTATAGAATGAGTTTAGGGAGGAAGCTAATCTGTGAAGTGCGACGAAGTATGAGATAGGAATGCGAACCAAGTCCAACGTTCTACTCTAGAAACTGTTTAGAGTAAAAACTGCAGTGCCCGAGGATATTTCAAGGAACTCTCCTCAAATAATGAAAGACTTGTATTATAATCGCGATTGAAACAAAGAAATATGTCGCGCAGCTTACCAGACCGGCGGAATATATCAGTTCAGGATGTAGGCCGTAGGGAGGCGTCGAAATGTTCGATCTAACGTTTCGGGACCCTGACGTCCCGTGCGCTATTCGAGATTTCCTCCTCGGCCTGAGTTGCCTCCTCCACTTCGGCTTTCCATCTCGCCCTAGCTTCGATCAAAGTGACCATTCATAGAAGGCTGGGCTGAGAAGTTTTATTCTTGGATATGTCTTAACCCGTTGGATGGTTACCTACAGAAGGCACTATAATTTGCTGACCGCATCGCTGCTCTTTCTACAAGGTCGCACCGTATTTGGTAGAGTCGCAATGCGGCTGGAAGCGTGATCTTCAACGGTATTAACCGCTGTCGCCTCGTTGAAACACACAGTCCCTTGTTTCAAGACTTTTTTCGATGTCTCAAGAATCCGGACTATCTCCTATGCAGGTCTGTCTGTATGCTGTATATTCGAGTGGGAGACCGTAGACGTACTGAGTAATGAATTATGAATGAACGAATTTCCGTCTTGAGGGGGATCGACATGACGAAAAAAAAGCGACTCGTCGTAAATCAGGAGGACTTGTGGCGCTCTGGCTACCGATTACTTGCCGGATCTAGTAAAGCCACCAACCTACCCCGTCTAAAGTTTCCTCTTGTCGTGTTCTCTTACTTCGCATCTGCCACGGCATGTCACGGTTACGTTGCTGAACTTCGGGATATGGTCTGGGCCACTTGCATCCTTTTATACTATCTAGGAAAGCGGGGGAGAAACCATCGAGCTTGTCTGATATAGTCTATTCCGTAGGTGCCTGCCTATATACCCTGGTCCTTCGGCGAGAGCAATGACATTGATGTCTAATTGCAAACTCAAATTCAAATTCCACGAGACCTTCCTTCTACTCAACCTACCAAAGTATCCAAGGTAACACAAGAAAAGGCCTAGGTTGGCATATTCTCTAAGCTCATGCCTGTCACGACAAATCCAGATGGAAACTACGTACGCGGGGCCGTGTCTTGGGTAGCTCCGAGAGGTTGCGGGCCTCGGATTCGTGGGCAATTTCTTCGCTGACGTATCTAGGTGCAACCCTTCCCATCACGTACAATGTATGTATGCACACCAACTGCTTTCTAGATAGAACTGCCAGCACGCCACCCTAAAGGCTACGAGTTGCTAGCACAATGACCTTCGTTTCTAACGTCAAGCGATTTCATCGCAACAATGTCGCGACGCTACGTAGCGCACCGCTCGCTGAGATATCGGGCGCGCTCGGCGATCTAGGCACCCTTCTCCCGCTGATGATCACCCTCGCCGTCAACGGCTCCATCTCACTATCGACTACCCTTGTCTTCTCGGGCTTCTTTAACCTCATCACCGGCGTCGTGTTTGGCATTCCGCTACCCGTGCAGCCGATGAAGGCTATTGCAGCGGCAGCCATCGCTTCTCACGCCTCGGAACGCGAAACCGTCGCTGCGGGCAGCGTCGTGGCCGGCGTTGTGCTGCTCCTTAGTATAACAGGTCTTCTGCACTGGATCACTCGCATTATCCCCATCCCAGTGGTCAAGGGCATCCAATTCGGCGCTGGTCTCTCTCTTGTCATCTCCGCTGGCACCTCGTTGCTCCATCCGCTCACCGACGCCTGGGGTTTCCCTCTCGACAACCTCGTCTGGTCCTTTGCCGCCTTCGTGCTGCTTATCCTGACCCAAAAAGCAAACAAGTTCCCGTACGCACTGATTATCTTTGTCGTCGGCTTAATCCTCGCCATTATATCTGTTGTGACGGGTACGCACTACTACCTACCGCATTTCCGCGTCTGGGACCCCTATTTTCAGATTCCTTGGTGGAGTCCTGATGCTGTTGGTATGGGCATTGCGCAGTTGCCGCTCACAACGTTGAACTCGATCATTGCCGCCAGTGCACTTGCCGCAGACCTCTTGCCTGACTTACCTGCGCCTAGCGTCACAGAACTCGGCATTAGTGTTGCCCTGATGAACCTCCTGGGATGCTGGTTTGGTGCTATGCCGGTATGTCATGGTGCCGGTGGACTCGCTGCGCAGTACCGCTTTGGAGCTCGGAGCGGAGCAAGCATCATCTTGCTTGGCTTATTCAAGATGCTCCTTGGAATCATCTTTGGCGAAGAGTTGCTGCCCCTGTTAAATGCTTTTCCGAAGAGCTTGCTGGGTATCATGGTCATCGCCGCCGGCTTAGAGCTAGCGAAGGTAGGCCAAAGCCTGAATTACGGCGCCTCAGATCTGTGGGAGGAGTCCGTGGATCAGGGTCAACACAAGAGACATCGAGATATCTCGGACGAGGAGAGGGGTGAGAGGTGGACTGTCATGCTGATTACCACGGCAGGCATACTAGCTTTCAAGAACGACGCCGTTGGCTTCGTGGCTGGAATGCTCTGCCACTGGGCTTATAAGGCAGTGGATTGGGTAGAGCAGAAATGGGGTCGTAGGACCGGTGAGAGGACGCCGTTGCTAAGCACTTGATAGCCTTGTTGTCCAATGTAGATGTACGCGTGTGATGAGCATATGTCAGCCCCTGTCACGAAGTTATGGCTTAATGATACTAAGAGCAAAGAGCATTCGTTGGTGAGCGTCTTAATTGAGCAGGGCCTAATGTTTCCCCCCAAGCAAGCAGCTCGATTTATGCTTCGAAGGCGCTTTGACAGTTTGGTAGCGGTTGCAGCCCATTGACCCCCTGACACCGACACTCTTCTCTATCCTGATTATATTTCTTCAACACGCATACACTCATGGTGTGTTAGGTACCTTGTACATATACTTCAATCTCATTCTGAGATGCAGGTAATGACCACTGCATTTGACGAAAGAGTGACCTGATACTTACCAATCCTTTGACGCGCCTGCATTTTGTTGACCACGGCTGGGTGGTGTGCGCTTATTGGACAGCATAGAAAGACTGAGTTGTACGGAATAGCTGCAGTTGGCCCGTGCACCGAGCAGGGAGCTAGCAGCTAGGCAACTTTAAAACGCCGGCTAGCTTGTGCTGACCAGCCAATCATAGGCGGTTTAGGGACTTAGTGGCAGTAGTACCTTGAACATCTCGGGCGGGGAGTGAACTGAAGAAAGATTGGCACTGTCGAGCCACTGGCATTTGCTGTATTTTTTTACGTTGCGGGAAGGCGGTCACCATTCTTCCCCTTCTCGACTTGGCAGTAACCTATCCACCTACATCTACACCTCGATAGATTACACCCGGCACGCCAGTAAGTAGACGAAGGAGCTGTCTTTAACTCAACAGCGATGACTTCGTCCAACGCTGCCGCGACCGAGCTTGGTCGCCTGCTACCACACGCTTCTCCTCCCCTGCCAAGCGTGCCGCCTGCAGCCAGACCCGACCAGCCAGATCCCGCATCTGCTGCTCCCGCCGATGCGAATGCGCCGATGGCTCTACCTACCTACCAAGGCCACTACCAAGGCCCCTACCGCGACGACCCTCACGACGTCTATTCTATGCCTTCCCCGCCTACCGTCTCTCCCCTTTCTACTCCGGCTGCTACCCAAATAAACATTGGCGACAATGAAGACATTCCCGATC
Source organism: Hypoxylon intermedium (assembly GCA_028566675.1). Taxonomy (NCBI): domain Eukaryota; kingdom Fungi; phylum Ascomycota; class Sordariomycetes; order Xylariales; family Hypoxylaceae; genus Hypoxylon; species Hypoxylon intermedium. The sequence continues at coordinate 4,056 of JAOXNK010005051.1, read as the reverse complement.
TTCCTGCCGAGCCCTTACAACCGCAAGCTACCATTGGCGCCACCGATCCTTCTTCGGCGGTCCAATCCGCCTCAGCCTCTCTCAACCTCGCCCTGGCTACTCAAGCCTTGGCCTTACAAATGGGCCAGGCCCAGATGCTGGATCAATCTAACCTGTCGCGCGGCCAAGTGCAAGCCGTCGCGACTACTGATCCCGACTTCACTACGGCCGACTACTCGTCCCAGAGCATGCCCCCTCAACGGACTATTAATCCGAACGAGTATATCATGCACCCCAGCCACCCCACGACGCTTGTCCAGAACCCGCGGCCCTCGATTGTCGCCCCCTCCGAGGTGTCGCTGCAAGCTTCGTTTACGCAAGAGAGCGAAGCCTTGACGACGAGCGCCGACGTCACATCTACTACCGCCAGTCAAAAGCTCGAGTCCTTCGCTAGGATAGAGTTCGCCGACAGTGTTTTCCAGATGACTACGTACGCCGTCATCATTGGCCGCGACCAGAAGGCTATGGATCAGGCCAGGAGGGACGAGAAGAGAGAGCTAAGCTATAGACGGAAAGTAGAAGAGAATGCCAGAAATGGATTGCCTCCGCCGACACCCCTCAACTTTGACCGAGGCAAGTTTAGTAAATCCTACGTCAGTGAGGAAGGTGGTATGCTGGGCCCCGAATCTGACGGGGAGGATAATGTCCGCCCCGGCAAGAAACGCCGGCCGAGTTCGGCCAACAAATCTCAAAATGGCGACGACGATGCTCAAAGTGATCACGTCAAATCGAATAGGCAATATGTTTCGCATACACCGGGTGCTGCTGCGGTTGATTTGGGTACTTTGCAACCGTCACCGTCGCACATCCCCTTCGTTGGTATTCACTCGCCCGGCCCAGATATTGCGAGCAAAACTCGTGGCATTTCAAGACAGCATCTCAAGATTGAGTTTATTGAGAAGAGAGGCGTCTTTGAAGCTGTGGCCCTACACAAGAACGGATTCTTCTGCGATGACAACCATTATGGACCCGACGACCCGGTTACTCTTAGAAGTGGGGATCGCCTACAGATCAAGGACGTAGAGTTTACATTTCTTGTTAATGGCGTCGAAGTTGGAAAGACTGGCGGTGAAGAGTATCACGAGGAGGAAACATCTAGCAAGCGCATGTCTATTGGAGGCAAGGAGATGAGTTTTGACTTTGAGCACTCTGATCATGAAAATTTTCAAGACACAAGCGAGGAGTTGTCCGAGATTGAGAACGTGCCAACCCCCGCTGCCATATCTGATGAGGAAGATGAAGCAGATCGAGAAGAGGTAGATCGAGAAGAGGCAGATCAAGAAGAAGCAGGTCGAGAAGAAGCCGACCAAGAAGACACATACCAAGAAGACATATACCAAGAAGGGACATACCAAGAAGTTATTGAACCGCCATCGGATGTAGGCGAAGAGCCAAAGGTCGACACGGTCGAGTCGCCAGAGCTTCAGCAAATACCCCAGGCTGAGTTTATGACATCAGACATACCCAAGCGTCGTGGTCCAGGAAGACCACCTAAGGACGGCATCATGTCGAAGAGAGAAAGGCGACTGCTTAAGAAGCAGATGCAAGAGACCTCCAAAAAGACGATACCGCCTCCGCAGGAACCGGAAAGTGAGAAGATCAAGCGGCCAGTAGGACGTCCTAGAAAGAATCCGATGCCCGAAGATGGAGACAAACCGGAGAAGAGGAAGTATAACAAGCGGAAGCCGAGAGAAGACGGCGAAGAAGGCGGCTCCGATGCCGAAAGGCGTGCAAAGGAGAAGAAAGAGAAGAAGGTCCGGCCTAAATCTCCGCCCTTGGAACTCCGAAAGGAGGACTTCACCGAAGAGCAGTTGCAGAAACCTAGCAAGAACTATGGTGTTCTGATTGACGAGGCCTTAACGAACGGCCCGCCAGACGGCTTGACCCTGAAACAGATCTATAAACGGATTATGTCAAAGTATCCTTGGTTCTATTTCTCTGCCGAGACGAAAGGATGGGAGAGCAGTGTCCGGCACAACTTGATCGGGAACGAAGCTTTCAAGAAGGCCGAGGCAACTGGATTGTGGTCTCGCGTTCCCGGCGTAGAACTGGACGCAGGAAAGAAACGCAAGGCGAGCTCTCCCGACCGGCAACTTGGTGCAACTCATCTTCACTCCCACCTATCCACGCCACAGTACTACCAGAATGGCTCCTACCTACCAGCCAGTAATATGGGCTTCACGCATAACCTACCAAGTTATGCAACGGATACGAAGCAGCCACAGAATGGCTATCAACCTCCTCCCGGTCAGCTTGGTCAAGGCCACCCTACTACATCCCCTCAACCCGTCACGCAACAAACGTACTCGGCACAAGCTCCCGCACCTGCACAACTGCCTCTTGGATATCTTTCTAGACCTAGCAACGGGCAGCAGAGTACATATAGCTCTCCTTACGCGAAACCGCCTCCCCCAACCCAACCCATCAAAACAGAAGCCTCGGTAGTGCCGACTACACAGGCACTGCCCACCGCCCCAGTGCAGCTATCAGCAGCCCAACCTTTATCGCAGCATCAACAGCAGCGAATGCCGAATATGCCTGGTAGCACAACGCAAGCGTCGCTCTCACCGGAGATTGAGAAAGCGATCGCCCAGTTTAGAGCAAATATGCTGAATGTTATTTCCAAGCAGACGATACATGCTGCGCAAATAATCGATTCAGCTATAAGTCGTGCCCGAGGCTTAACGGTCCATACCAGTGTGCCTCCTGGGTTTGAGAGTATTGAGAAGACTCTGATTAATGCAGTACAGAACATGATTAGCGAGATGCAAGCCAAACAACAACGACAGGCTACATCTGCTTCTCCTGCTCCGGTTGTGCCTCAAGCTACGAAATCAACGCCAACTCCGACTGTGCCAACCCCAAGTCCAGCACCATCCGCTACCCTAGAAGCTGAGATACAGCGACGAATAAGGGGGTTCAGGGATACCATGGTTATTGCTCTTAAGAAGAAAACAGACCAAGCGGAAGCTATTGTTGACTTGGCTATCAATCGAGCGCAAGGCTTGCCAAACGCCGGTCCAATCCAAGGCTGGGAGGAAGCAGACAGATTGATGGTAAAATCTGTGACGCAGATCATTGCAGATGCCCGTAGAGCACATAATATCCTGGCGCAGCCTTCGCCTTCTATGCCGGCAACCGCAGCTCAACCAGGCCATTCCTCTCAACCTCCGCAGCAAGTCACACGACAAGGCCCATCTGCGTCGCCAGCCCCGGCCCAGCAGCAGCCGCCGGTACCGGGAGTGACTCAGACTTACCAGGGAGCGGCGCCTAATACGCCGACTACACAATTTTCCCAGATAGGTTCGTCAACTGCATCAAAGCCAGCGCCGCCGTCTATCTCGCGCCCCGGTGTCTCGATTCAGCGCCCTTCCATGGGCATCACACGTCCAGGCGTTAATTCAATATCTCGTCCATCCATTATTCGCAAGGATTCGGTAGGCACACCGACTTTTGCGGGCACAAGCGTGTCAACACCGACGCCTACGCACAGTGTGTCTAGCCCAGTGCCCCCAAGCGCGGGGGTTGTCGATCAGATTACGGGGCAGAAACGACTCTACGACGATGCATTTGGTAGTACTAATGGAGGGGCTGGGCAACCCGAGTCATTCCCTAAAGCAGCTACACCTGCTCCAATCCCTAACATGACAATTCCAGCACCGCCTAGCTCAGGGGTTATGGATCAAATTGGCCAGAAGAGACAATACGAGAACATGATCGGCAGCAGTAACGGAGGCGTGGCACAGCCCGAGTTAACTGTCAAGCCGGCAACACCCGCCCCTGTTGCCAATATGTACAGCCCAGCGCCACCCAGTGCAGGCGTAGTCGACCAGATCGCCGGCCAGAAGCGGCAGCTAGACGAGGGGCCTGGTACCGCGAGCTCAGAACAGCCGGAGACGAAGAGACCTGCCCTTTCCTCGGCGTGAATCATATGCATGGATGGAATACGCAGGGAAATAAGTCCTGCTGTAGCTTGACTGCCTACCTATCTATGTACTTAGTGTTAAAACTAATACC
>JAOXNK010004990.1:0-10752 GCA_028566675.1 Hypoxylon intermedium | reverse complement strand
GGTTGGGTTGGTGGCGGTGACGCATACTGTGGTTGTTGCGCTACACACCATATTAGCAAAACCTAATAATGATCAAGAAAGTCCATGCGACATACAATAACTATGCCCTTGGGGGCCCGGACTATGTCCATAATTCGAGTGCTGTCCTGAAGGAGGGCCGCTAGCATAAGGCGGGTTTTGGTGTTGCTGGCCGGGAGGAGGGCTGTGGTATTGAGGGCTTTGATGCACTCCTGACTGGCTAGGAGGATACGAAGTCGCGCCCAGCTGGCCAGGCGGAGGTGGGTATTGTGGTGTCCCATGGTGACTAGTAGAGGTAACATACGAAGGTGAGCTTTGTTGATGAGGCGGCGGTGAGCTATAGGACGTTGTAGAAGTATTTGGTGTTTGATAGGATGTAGGGGGAGCCTGGCCAGTATATCCGCTCGCTTGGCCCGCATTCGAATAACCATAGCTCTGGCCCTTAAGGATGCGTTAGAGTAATACCTTTTGCATTGAGGTTAAGAATACTCACCCCCTGGTTTCCATGAGTCCCTCCAAACATACTTGCGACTCCCCCCATCACAGAGCCAGCTAGACCTCCCGAGTGTTGAGGCTGATGGGACTGGCTGCCATGATAACTCTGCGACTGTTGCTGTTGGGGTTTGTGACCTGATGAGAATAGGTTCGAGGCAAGCTGGCCGACGAACTGGCCAGGAGTACCATTGCTGTGCCCGCCAGACGAGCTTCCGTGACTGTTGCCCCCAAGGCCACCAATCAATTGACCAGCGAGGCCTCCAATACCACCCGAGCCGTGACTGCTACCGCCTTGAGGTTTGGAATGACCGCCAGAGAATTGGTTCAACAGTTGATTCGTCGCAAAACTCTGCGGTTCGAAAACCGCATTAGTAATTTTGCTACAAAGTACAAGATCTGCCATTAGACTTGTTAACTTACACCTAATCCTCTTTCGCCGGACGGTCCACCAAGTCCTCTGCTAGCCTCAGGCGGCAAGATGGGCTCCATTCGACCGTCGGGATGCTTCACGGTTTGTGTGCCATCGGGGTGGGTGATGAGCTCCTGCTGGCCAGGAACTCCATATGGGTGTTCATTCGTCTGAGCTGGGGTATTTCCCGGTGCAGCTTGGGTCGGTGTCTCCCACTGAGAGATGCCAGTTGAGAGCTGAACGTAGTAGTATTTCTTGCTGGCGCCGTCCCATTGCGCTATCCATCCCGGTGGCAGTTGTGGCGGTTCGAAAGTAGGGCCCTCGTTGGGAGAGGCGGGGCCAGCCATGGCGACTGAGGAGGGAGGGGTCTTATCTTGTTTTCTCGATCTGATGTCAATGGCGTAAGAAGGGAGATCAGGTAGAGAGAAGATGATGGGAAAAAACAACCAACACGATGATCAATGCGGCGGGTCAAACAGACGAGAAAAAAAAGAGGAAACTCGAATGACGGAGCAGTTTGGGTTGAAATCGAGGGTGTCTGTGTTTTAAAATGGACGGAATGGAGGCGGTATGACCGGGCTTGGTGGTCGAATTTAGAAAACGTGAAAGAGGGTTGTCGAAGGTCGCAGATGAAAGGAGACTAAAACCATTAGCATGAAGACCCTGCAAAGCCACTTTACGTAGTTACGGGCAGTCAAGGACGGAATTAGTGTGAGATATGCCGTGCACCCGTTCCTAGGCTCCAGCTTCCTTCCTGTATTATCATTTTCCGTGGATACAATATTCAGCAAGCACGCGCACCTACACAATTCAGGTATGATGCTATGCCACAGAAGGGGCAGGCAGCCTTAGCCACTGCTACGCCTACCTAGCGTAGAGTGTAGAGTAGGTGCCACAGCAAAGATTCCTACCCAGATGAGCAGAGCAGATGAGTGAGACCTGACAATTTTAACAAGAATCTAATCAATGTGCCTTTTCATTCCGCAGCAACCTTGGCGTAAAATGAATTCGCAATCAGCATGAGCCATCGACCAAATATTTGGTTCTCGTTCTGGCACCTGCATCTAGGTAGCAGATAACGTGGCTCGATTTTCAACACTGGCCTACTCTAGAGTAGCTGAGTAGTCAGTAGTCTGGGAAGGGTGTCTCATGAACCCGTCGCCGACCAATCAATTGTGATCGGATCCCATATACGCAATTCCTCGTTGGCTGCCTCTGGACTATCGACCTTGGAAGTCGACCTGGCATAACAGGACCTTTCCAAAAAACACAGCCAACCACTCTACCACTGACTGCATGCCGGCTGGGGCCTTCCACTAGACTTTCGATGTTATTTGGAGCATTCCCACGGAATGATTGAAGGAACTGAGTCAGTCGAGATAAGTGGGGTGGTAAAGATTCTAGACTTGACGGTGTTGAAGGAGAGTCAATCAAACGTAAGCGAGTCGAACGTCGTATCATCTCTGTCGGTTTGCACGTGGCACGTACTTCGTACAGTCCGTCAGTCATTTTTCGTACGCACACGACACAAAATTTAGAGACACATTGTTTTATTAATAGCACCAACATCATGCCGACCTATTCAGTGTGAAATACGATCTTAAGCGCGTCAGGCGCTCACCTGGTCGTGTATGGAGATGACAGAATCGCCTTCACTAAAATCGTACGAATTGAAGCTCTGACTTATTATATCGATATTGCCGACTATTCGCATATTGCATGCAAACAGAGTTGTGGCTCGTAGAAAGCGGGTCCTCATTTGATTACGCGAGAGGCGGTGGCTAGGGGTGGCCTGGCCAGGAATGCATCTACGGTACTTATGATATCTCGCTCTACAACTTCCAACCAAAAGAACTACGAGAGACTCACCTGTCTCACATGAGCTGCAGACTTTTGGTGAGCCACATAGCAGGGAATGGGCGGACATAATTTAATAGCAGACCAAACATACCTCCGACGAACAATGCGAATTTCATTTCGCCAGTGATGGAATCCGATGATGTTTTCCTCGCCAGGGGGGAACAGAACGTGGAAAGTCACTCGCGTCTCTGGCAACTCCGCCGCTTCGTCTCAAATGGCTCTCTCTCTCATGAGGAACTTAGGTATCTAAAGATACTTCTTTCTCGGACCCTGGTAGACATCATCAGCGAGCTTCCCATAGAACTCGTCGGACAGATTGCAGGGTACTTGGGTCTACGCCACTTCGTCGTCTGTCTAGCCGTGTCTAGGCGATGGCGGGACAAGTTCCTCTCTGATCCTGTCATAGACGCCGTCGTGAATAGGGTCTGCCCTTCGTTGGGACAGAAACCTAGGGAGACCCAAGTGTCGAAATATGAAAAACTTGAGACGATCCATAAGATAGGAATGGCACGTCAAGGTCACTTTCAATCATATCTACAAAAGGAATTCTCTTGGGAACACGAATCCTACTTCAAGCTTGATCCAGAGTACCACGGAAATCATGAAGACGCGTCTGCTGTTTATGCTCAATTCGGTCGATTTAATGATGAGCCCGGCCCGGACAGCGAAACCAACTGGATCGCTCTGTACTCCAACGGCAAGATAGCGTGGCGTGCTCATCGTCGCATCGTGGTGGTCGACAGCTTTTGGACCCGAACGCGAAAGATCTTCAACGTACCAACAGGCCCGCTTGTTGGGGCAAAGCTTCAAATGCTGGCATTTGGAGACAGACTTGTAGTCGGGGCAATAGACCGTCTTCTGTAAGCCACTTCTTTCCTAGGCGTAGTCTTACTAGATTCTAAACTGTCTCGACAGAGTTACCTGGGATCACGTTACCAACGTTTACCTAGAAAAGAAACTACCCGGCTCTATCAAACGCGCCACCACGGAAGGCTCCAGAGTTGCTGTGATACTCTTCGATGGAGACGTCTTCCTATGGGAGTTTGGCGGTAGACTCCTAGCACTGCCAACCGCCCCCCTGATAGATAGCCATGGCTTGAATGAGAATACATACGCTCTCAAATCCTGGAAATCAAACCTCACTGTTATTTTCCATCCCAGCTGCAGTGGGACGCTATTCCTAGCCTCCGGGTATACGAATGATGTCGACCACAAGGAAGTTCTCAAACGAGTAGTATATGAATTTCAAGATATGAGACATGTTCAAACTTTTGAAATTGATGTGCTCCCAACGATTCGAGCCAGGATCGACGTCGCCAAAACCAAGGTTGAAATTCGAAAGGTGCTACCTTACCGCCGTGATATCGTTGGTTTTTGCGAATTGCACGAGGATATCTTCTTGCTTAAATCACCGTACCAGACTTTCGTCGAGTTCGACATATACGATCGCAGGTTCACCGCGAGGGTCGGCGAGTTCGACTACCACAAATTCGGCTGGCACCACATGGAGAAAGGTGCTGATCTGAATTTTCTCGTCAAATTTTATCACAATAGGTTTGTGGCGTTCGGTTACCAGCGCGATTTCGACTTTCAATCTGGCAAAGATACGAAACCATGTTAGTACAGAAATGGTCTGAAGTCGTAATCCCTCGTACGGCTAGGTAGTTATTAGACGTCCTCGCTCACTGTAGAAGGGAGAACCAACCAGCCAGAGCAAGATAGAATTAACAGCCGCAAGATAAGTAGGTTGCCCTCCGAGACAGACACTCCATAGCTATCGCATTTTCTTCTGCTACAGCTCGCATGCCTCTTCTAAACGGCAGGAAACGGACTATGCATACTCCCAAACCTCTTCATCCCCCCAACAAAGACAGATTACGGCGAGGAAGATGCGGCGTCCAATTATCAAAAAGATACCTAAAGCACAGGACGTTGCTCTTCGCAGAGAGAAAGATGCTTAATATTCATTAGCAATAAGTAAAAGGCAGCGGCCCGAGAATTTAAGGCCATGGAAGCTCAAAAAAAAAGTTACGTGGGAATTTTGCCTGGTGGGCACAGAAGAAGTGTCAGCTTTCAATATCCGTCACATCTCCGTCACATCCATCTAACTAAATCCTGTTGCGTACAGCCGAATCCTTCCTACAGTCCCTGTCTACCTACACGTGCAGGTACATAGGGTAGTGTAAATAAAAAAGCCCCATACGCTACACAAACGAAAACGAAGTCGGGCGCACCGCAGCCTAACGGTGATACGAGCACAACCACGAGAACAACGGCGCGTGTACCAGGTCGGGTCCTATCTACTCTACCTAGGTAGGTAGCATAGGAAGCTCGTAAACCTCTAGCCCATACCGAGCATATGTCCGAACTGCCTCGAGGCCCTGGCGAACCCGAACATGATCATGACCGCAGGAGGTCACTGGTCGTCGAAAGGAGAGTGAGGGGTTTCTAGAATTCGAAGATAGAAGCTGAAAGCTGAAGGGAATCGGAATCCGAGAAGGCCGAATCCTTGCCCATCTGAACGATCTGCTAGGTTACTACGATTATACGATGGCTTCATGCCCCTGTTACCCCGCAAGAACAATCCGAATGCCCGCTAGTATGACCTAATTCTGCAGACTTTCAGGCATGCCACCGAAGCTCCACCCCCACAACTGTCAACGGCGGGGATGTTCCTGGGGTAATGTGATGCTGTCATTGGATCAGCTCGCCTCTGGCGGCCCGTTGATCAACCTTCAACGTTTAGCTCAACCGTCCAAACTAAAAGCTCCCGCATCGTTACATGCCAATCTCAACGGTTGATGGATCCAGCCAACCAACGAGCGCCAGCCTCGACATGATGGTCCATTCGCGTACGTACACCATGAGCGGGATCGTCTGCGATTGGCTCCTTTGCTATGCTGGCTGCTTACTTGCACGATAATTCACTGCTAATAAGACTCTCCGATCTGGACATAATTACGCCGATATATTACATAGATCGCTACCATACCATGCCATACCTCGGCTAGCGCCAGCGGCAGGAACAGCAAATCTTGGAGTAGATTTCACATGCCGTATTAGAATGCTGGCCTGGAGCCGCGACACATGGCATTCTAGTCCTGTTTTATGCATGGCCAAGCTTCTGTCACCCGGGAAAGGTCCCAAGGCGGTATATTTAGCCCGTGGAGATGGGAGAAGACAGTATGGTTTATTCCAGATTAGGTTCCCAAGAGCCGGGTCTTGCGAACCTCTCTGGAGCAACTTCGTGTTTAGGTTAGCTGAACAAGTGTGGACCGGTCACCCTTCGACTATGGAGGTCAGCTGGACAGAACACGATAGGCAAGGGCTATGTTTGCTGTGAACTCGGATCCCCTCGTTCCTATGCGGTACAGTGCGTACTTTATCCGCAGTCTTGAGTCTATATAGATTCATCATGTCCACTTAGAAAGGGAGGGTGAGACAGGTCTTGGGAAAACACCCATTCATAAGAGGCGGACTGAGTCTCCAGGCTTCATTTTTTATTTGCCTGCTCGTCCCGAGTCTGTTGGATTATGCCTTAAGGACATCATGTATAATATTCTTGTTCTGTTGGCATTGGCGGCTCTGTTCGCCAGCTCCGTCTCCGCTCTTCCGGCACCCACTCGAACACTCGAAAAACGGGCTACCACGACGGTGACCACGCCACAAGGAAGCATTATTGGTTCCGTCTTCAATGGAGTCGAGAACTTCGGGGGCATACCTTTTGCCCAAGCTCCGGAGGGCAGTCTGCGACTCAAGCCGCCGCGGAGACTGAACTCATCTCTCGGTACCTTCGATGCTACCGGGATAGGCCCTTCCTGTCCACAGATGTTTTTCTCCACAGAAGGAGAGCTCCTCACTTCTGTCCTGGGCAACTTGATTGATACACCCCTATTTCAAACTGCCACGGATCAGACAGAGGACTGCCTAACAGTGAGAGTCCAGCGGCCCGCGGGCACCGCGTCTGACGCGAAACTACCCGTTTTGTTCTGGATATTCGGGGGTGGCTTCGAACTTGGTAGCGCCCAGACCTACGATGGCTCCTCTCTAGTATCTAACGGTGTGGGCCAAGGCAAGCCTTTCGTTTTTGTTGCCGTGAACTACCGAGTAGGGGGGTTTGGATTCTTAGCCGGCAAGGAAATCCTAGCGGATGGCGCATCAAATCTAGGTCTTCTGGACCAGCGAATGGGCCTCGAGTGGGTGCAAGACAATATTGAATCTTTCGGAGGGGATCCAGAGAAGGTGACCATCTGGGGAGAATCGGCTGGTGCTATATCCGTGTTCGATCAAATGGCCCTCTACGACGGCGACAACACGTATAATGGCAAAAAGCTTTTCCGCGCTGGTATAATGGATAGTGGCAGTATCGTTCCAGCTGATCCCGTAGATTGCTCTCGCGGCCAGGATATATACGATGCCGTGGTTAGAGAAGCGGGATGTGCTGATGCTGCCGATACGCTTGAATGTCTTCGGAGCGCTGACTACGATACTTATCTCCACGCTGCTAACAGTGTGCCTGGCGTGTTAAGCTACACTTCTGTCGCATTATCGTATCTCCCACGGCCCGATGGTGTGGTCCTGACCCAGAGCCCCGAAATTCTTGCGCGCGATGGTAAGTACGCAGCTGTGCCAATGATCATCGGCGACCAAGAAGACGAAGGGACGCTTTTCAGCTTGTTCCAACCAAACATCACCAATACAGACGATCTTGTCGATTATCTCCACAAAGTGTTCTTCCGCAGTGTTAGTACAGAAGATATTGAGGGCCTCGTCAGCATGTACGACCCATCACCCGAAGCTGGCAGCCCCTTTAATACTGGCATATTGAACAACCCATATCCGGAGTTTAAGCGTCTTGCAGCTATCCTCGGCGACATGGTATTCACCCTGTCCCGTAGAGTTTTTCTCGGCTCTACTACCGCTGTGAACCCAAATGTGCCCTCATGGTCCTATCTCTCCTCCTACGACTACGGCACTCCAATCTTAGGCACTTTCCACGGCTCCGACTTACTGCAGGTCTTCTACGGCATCCTTCCCAACTACGCCAGCAAGGCTATCCAGAGCTATTATATCTCGTTCTTATATACGATGGACCCTAACGATGGCACGAGTTCCGATTTCCTGGAGTGGCCGCAGTGGAAGGAAAAGAAGGAGCTGATGCACTTTTGGAATAATAGGGGTGAGCTACTGGCGGACGACTTCAGGAGCAATAGCTACGACTATGTTGCTCCTCGTGCTAGCATGTTCTTAGTTTAATGCTACTTTAATGACATGAAGAAACCTTTGGTGGTGATAGTAACGAACGTGAGGAGATGAAGAGAATTAGAGCTAAGATGTGAATACGAATGAGTGGGTCAAGCCTAGATAAGTTTGGGGGACATCAAGAGATCAGTGTAGTAATCGTATGCATCATGTTGAGGATTTCTCGAGAAGAGGAGAATGTAACATCGCTCGCTAATCGACGCAACAGGCAGTACGATGTCACATATCTTGATCATTATTGCCGTTGCTAAAGATTCACTAAGATCCTAGATCTAGACATAACGCTGCGAACTATTCTAAGATTTATTCTCGCAATGCTTTTGTTCTTTCTATTAGTTCTACTAAATGCCTTGGTGCATTTTTCATGGGGAAAGGGTCTCGAAAATGCGATTTCCATGGAGAAGCAGGCGTATATAGATGCCTTGGTCGCGAATATGACAGTTGAGGATCTCGGTATGTTACTGAAAAGTCCCTGGATTTTTTACTGGAGTTGTACGGCTAATGTGTACTGTAGTCCTACAATTACATCTCATGTTCGGGGGCGATATCGTAGGGGTCGAGTCCAAGAATGAGCTCTATGGTGCGCCTGTCAACTTTGCGACGCGCTTTTTCTCACGCTCACTTGGAGACTAGACTATACGATGCGCTTCAGTCCCGACTCGCCCATAGGTGTCATGCATGACTGGTGCGTCCCACAACCCTTCCACTCGCGGCTGGGCTTATACTCGTGCAGGTATCCTCTCAATACCTCTCACTACAACTCGGTTCAGAAGTTGAACCTCCAAAAAGCGCGGTTGAAGATCCCTCTAATGCACATCGGAGAATGTCTGCATGGCGTTGGATCTTTCAAACAGTCCATGTTTCCGCAGAGCTTGGGCTTGTCGGCTAGCTTTGATACGGACCTGGTGTACCGAGTTGGCCGTGCTATCGGGAGCGAGGCGAGATCGATAGGGATTCATGCGTGCTTGGCGCCGGTTCTTGATATCGGCCAGGACCCTAGATGGGGCCGTATGCAGGGTATGGCTCTCCTTCCTTGTAGAAACACGTCTTTGTTGACAGCGGGTACGTAGAGGCTTGGGGAGAAGACAAGGTGTTGACTTCGCACATGGGAGTCGCTTACTCCTCCGGCTTGTCTAAGAATGGCTCGTGGTCGGAGCCCGATGCTGTCGTGCCAGTACTGAAGGTATGAATTCCCGACTTTGTTCTATGCGCAGATAGTTAGATGACTTATCAAAAGGGGTAGCACTTTGCAGCTCATGGCGCTCCGCAGTCTGGGCACAATACGGCTCCTTTCATGGGACATGGTAATCGGCAGGTTCTGCAAGACCTCCTGATGCCTTTCAAAGCAGCAATCCAGCTCGGTGGCGCAAGAGGCGTGTTGATGTAAGGGGAAAGTGGCTCAGTCAAGTTTGCTGTATTGATTGACATATAGGGCATATAATGAGCTTGACGATATACCTGCTCACGTCCACCCTATGCTGTACCAAGCACTTGACGATTGGGGCTTCGATGGCCTTGTTATCGCTGACGATACTGGTACTAGCAATCCGGGAGCAAGTTTCTGTTCTATTTCGTGCTGAAGATTTCCCAGGAATGAGTGAGCTACAATCAGTACATCTAGTAGCGGGTTCTCCAGCAGATGCTATACGGCAATGGTTTAACGCCGGAGGGATGATTCAGTTTTATGACTATCCTCTTGAAGTCTATCTTAATGTGAGAGCCCCGTTTGTACTTGGATAATAGCATTGCACTAAAGAGATACTAGACGACGAAAGACTTAGTAGCCAACGGGTCTGTAGAGCTGGCGACCCTTCAATCCCATGTACGCAAAATACTGCGTGTTAAGTGGGATCTCGGACTATTCGACGACTCTTTCGTCTCAGACGAGATTAACCCCCTGGAGGTTGTGCAGAGCCATCGAAATCTGACTCTAGAAGCTGCTCAGAGAACCATCGTTCTTCTCGAGAACAAGAATTCAACACTGCCGCTTAGCCCGCAAGAGAAAAATATTACCAAGATTGCACTCGTCGGCCCTTTCGCTGATGTGCTGAATTATGGCGATTATTCCGGGCAATGGGGCCAGTATCCTGCAGACGCAGCGCAGACAATACGTCAAGGAATACTGGCATATGCGCCCGATGGAGAATTCGAGTTGGTATCGAGCTGGGGAACGAACACCTGGGAATACAATGCGCAATACGTGATCCCGCCATATCTCCTATTGTCCAATGGAACTCCGGGTGGCCTGCTCGCGACATACTTCGCCGATACCGAATTCAACCAGCCTGTGACGCAGGGAATAGAATCACCGGCGCTCGATTGGTGATTATACCCCCCCGACGGTCTCCCGTCTAATAATTTCAGCGCTGTATGGGAAGGCGAACTGCAATCGCCCGTTGATATCGACGTGGACGGATGGATCGGGGCGGCAATAGGACCGAATTCGACAGTCAAGCTATTTATCGACGACGATCTAATCATAGCTCGAGGAACAGAGGGACTTCTTATGACGGGCAGCATTCTGGGCAATATTATGGAGTACGACTACATTACAGTCAACAGCACTTTACCCCCTGAAGGCGCCGCACCTTTCACCTTTAAAAAGGGGGAAACCTACCACATCCGCATATCGGCACTGATCGAAGATGTATCCGCCAATGGCAGACAAGCTGGCCCGACTGTGTGCGGTTATGGCTGACTTCGCCCTC
>JAOXNK010004980.1:0-10753 GCA_028566675.1 Hypoxylon intermedium | reverse complement strand
GGAGGGCCTGGGCGCCCCCGTGGGCCACGCCTGGTAGGCGGTCTGCAAGTAAAAGAGGAGTGTGTTGTCTTCACGGGGGTGCTACTGCCTGAACCACCAGCACCACAACCTCCTTTCCTGCAGCAGGAGCAGTAGAGAATGAAGAGTACAAGAGATATGCTAAGGATAACACCCATTACGATCAGGGCAGTGGTTGAAGAGCTGCCATCTGCACTTGCGGGGGCATCGTCCCTGACGCCAAGCCCTGGGGTGGATGTCAGTTGGGTAAGGGTAGTGATAGTGATAGACGTCCTAGGGGCTGGAGCCATGGTATGGGATACGGGAAAAGGATAGGCCTAGTAACTCCTGCTCAAAGGGAACTCTCCGCGTCTGTTATTCCCTCTACTCTAGCCGACCCGCGAAGTGATCCATAAGAGTTAAGAAATGGGTAGAGAACTGTCTTAGCTTCCCGAGATTCCTCCTTTTCTCTCCACACCTCTGCCTTTCCCGCAGAGCCTCTCTGGGACGCACCCCATGCCAATGCCAATATCGGTGCAAACCGTACGAGCTGAGCCTGCAGCCCAACGGCCACGGGCCGGGCCACAGACACGAGGGCTTTATCAATGCCATCATCGCGGGTTGGGGCTGGCAACCAATGGAGCCAACGCTTGACACGATGTCGCAATCATGACAATGCATCCATGGATGCGGGCATTTTTTCCGCGAAGGTGCACCGCCATATATGGAAGCCGTAGAACGTACCGAGGTGCTGTTGGTGCACGCTCGGGAGGCGAGCTTCGAATCATGTAGCATTCCGGTCTTGACAAGAAGGGTGGTCGCATACATATTGTTTATGCACGTCAATTATTTCTTCTGTATTTGTGTATTTGTGCCGCAGATTTGGAGACAGCTATGTGACTGGTCGGGCAACCGTTTGATGTGGCACGGTCGACCCCCTGATAGGAATCGTCAACCAACAACCTCGGGGCTGTGACTTGCGTGGCAGCCTGCCTGCCTGGCTGCCTGGTTGGTTGCGGTCCAACGCGTGCCCCCCGTGCCAAATAGTATGGCATGACAGATAATCTGACAGATAATCTCGACAGATAATCTCGACAGATAATCTCGACATCAACGCCTGTCCGAACCTAATCGATGCTCCTCCCTGAAGCATGGGGTACTTTTCTTCCAGGGGGACAGAATAAGAAAGGCCCTTGAAGCCAGAGCGGCAGCTTGCCGAGATCGTACCAATGGAGCATCTCTCAGCCTTTGTCACACGGGAAGCTGTTTGTTCCCATGACGATAGCGTAAATCAACAGTCATTTTATCTTCAATGCTATCTTCAACCTGAGTACGACATTTCGTTTGCTATTGGTTACCATCAAGAGGCAAGCGCCGGCGTGCCTGGGGGGTGTCAACTTGATTTCATTACTACTGTTTGCCGACCTATGTAGGACTTTCTCGTCTCCCTCTACGTACTGCCTCCCTTCCCTTCCCCCATTCTGTTCGGCCCTTTCTCCTCAATGCTCGCTCCTAAACTTCCAGCCGGAGTAAGTTAGTATCCTCATGATCATGCTACCCTAGTGAGAGTGAGGTATGAGTTTACTCAACTATGCCTCCATCGCCTATACACTTAGATCACATCAAACCGAGGCGAGTGCAAGCTGGGTTCATTATTGTTGCGTGGTTGGTCCCGGTCGTCTCGTGATGAGCAGAGAGAAACCGTCTCCGGTCTGACTCATGGACCCCGAGAAACGCTTCCCCGACGTCTTGATGTATGACAGGCTCGGCTGGTTGCTTTGAGGCTTTGTACATTGAGATCTCGCCCCGCTGTAGTCTGTGCTTGGTGTCGAGAATCGTTTCGCACCTACACACGTGTCCAAAACAGACCTTTGGTGCCCGCCGCATGCATACTACCGAACTTCCAGCACTGGCCGCTTGTTTCCGAGCATTGGCTACTCTTTTTCGGAAGCCCGAGGAGAGCCCTCGCTGAAGATAACGTGCCTTGGTATCGAAGTAACCTTCCCAAACTCTGGTAGTTCTCTTGTAGTCTTCGATGGCCTAGCCCGCGTGGTCGTATTCGTCCTCGACATACAGAGTCGCTTGCGTCACAAGGCAACATCATCAAGGGGCGCGCACACATAGTGATCTCCCGGTCCAACTTCGCCGCCTTCCATCTGAGTGGGAAGTGGCCACCACCGGCTCCTTTTAAGATCCCGATCCCAGCCTTGGATAATCTTACGATCCCCCTCGACTTAATTGGAGTTAGAATAATAGGATGCCACAGCCCAGAATCCAGTCCCAAGAGCTAATCTCTCTACCTGTTGAAGGTCAGTAGAGCGGAAGAGTCCGACATCCCACGTCTCCCCACCTGACAAGAGTTTTCCCTCGTCTCGGTCGTATTGCTCAGCAATAAGAAGCGTATCTCGCTTGAAATGGAACCATGTGCGTGGGTCATGCGTGCGAGTGCCGAATGCAAGCTGGTAGCCATAGTTCATGAGCATATAGCGAGACTACGGCTTCTGCTTGGTGACTCCACGAGACTCAAGTGTGTCCTGGGGATTTGTGTGCAGATGCTCGGCAAATTGCGTACACCAATCACGGGTGAAAAAAGCAACGTCGGGGTGTAACTTGAAATGAATCGGTGTTGTTCGACATAACTCTTGAAATTTGAGAAATCTGTCATACCAGACATTGTCGTTCCATCCGCCGTCCCCCTTAACATGGACCACTCGCGCCGGCGTAGCCAAGAGGTAGAGTTCCCGCCGCAGCTCCGGCGCTAGGAAGCCGAACAAATGAAATGTAGGGCTATCAACCGTCGTTGAGGCACTTCGAGCCTGCTCATCCATGAGTATAGTTGCCTACCTACCTTAGGTTCAACGACTTCGTCAACTCAGCCCGGAAGTTGGACGGAGTTGTCGAAGAAGTCGAAGTCCAGAGGCGAATGCCGTGTGTTAAATTGTTAATAAGGAATCGTCAGAAATCCGTCTAGAGCTATTTAGGGGTAATCATGGGAGCGAAATAATCCCTCCTCTAGGTACCTACCTAAGTCAATTAATATATATTCAAGTTGTACGAACATTACCTGTTACTATCTTCTCGTTTATGACCTCAGACGTCTCGTTCGGGCCGTCCTCCCTAGGCATAGACCATCACGATCCCGTTATGAGATTCCGGATTTATTTCCGAGAAACAATGATACAGTATTTGCGGAAAACCGGAGAGGAATATAAGACTCAAGTTCCAATAGTTCCAATTCTCTTCACATCGACCCTGAAAAGCTATTTGAATCCACAACCTAACGTCATTCGCATCCTTCATATGCCCCCACCCCCATTTATACAAGGCGGCACTTTTCAAGCCAAACAGCCTCTTCCGGAGCTGGGACGGCAACCTGACCCCAGGAGATTAAGCTGCTTTCCCCTCCGGCGGCGATGATCCTCTGCGCATTCCTGGAACCTCGGACTGCGGCAACGCCTCGCTCTGTCATCTCCTTCTGATAAGGGCCAAGAACCGACTTGATTTCGTCAAATTCAACTGAACCAAGTTGACCAAGGGCCCTTCCTAGATTCAGCGCATCGCGTATTCCATGTACGCCCCCCTCGCCGCGGACTTTTCACGCCTGTTAGCACTCTCGAATATCGCGAATAAAGGGGTCCTGGGTAGTAGGCAACGTACAAGGAGTCATTGGGTGCACCGCATCGCCGAGGAGCGTAACTCTGCCGACCGGCAATTCCTCAATCTGCGCGTCGCGGAATATTAAAGGGGCCCTGATCCCGCCCATGGGTGTCAATCTGATGATCTCGGCGAACTTGGGTTCAAGCGTGTTGGTAGCCTTGACAGCATACTCGAGCTTCTCTGACTGCGAAGCTGAGCGGAGCCAGTGGTCTTCCCTATCGACTCTATCGTCTTCCATTATAAGAAACCAGTAGTAATGCCCCGAGTTTCCATTCGAGCTCACATAGCTCAAGCCGACGAAAAGAAAATAGCCAGAGGACCCAGGGCCACTTTTGACATAGCAGCTGTGTCCTAGTGACAACTGGCGCTCAAACAACTCATCGGACAATACCACTTCGCCTATTATCATTGCCGCTGGAACGGTATGAAGCGTTTCTCGGTTTGGGCGTCGGAGAACGTGTTCGCGCACTTTCGCCCCATGTCAGTCAAGCTTGAGTGGTGTAAAATGTGATTTCAACACTTGGTATGCAATGCTCGACCTACCGACGCTATTCACTCCATCTGCACCGACAACAACGTCGCCGGTAGCTACTGTCCCATCTTCGAAGCGAACTCGAACCTCGCCTTCCGCTTCTTCTACCTGTGTAGCTCTCTTGCCCCATCGAATTGGGACTTGCGTAGAGAGCCATTCTCGAAGGCGAAGCCTGTTTGCTCGGACGATAGGTGCTTCTGCTGAACTCTGCACTGTTAGGCGTGTGTCTCGAAAGTAGAGACCGATTTGTGCCTCGAGATTTAGGGGCAACAGATGATTCACGCTCTCTATCAAAGGGGGCATGTCTGGTTTTAGATCACAGGTTAGTATGCTAGACCCTTGTGTCTACATTGAAAATCGTATCTACTCTTCCATATAGTTATAAGAAGAGGACGGGGGCTATCAGATACTCACCTTTTGATACAGAGGAGATCAGGTCGTCGAGCACACTGGTCTGTTGTTAGTACTATATTTTGGCAACTTGATAAGGCCTGAAGGTTTCAAGTAGGTTGGATGTAAACTAGACATCATGTCCATTTGTCTATTATAGATGCCGGCATTGAGCACTTACGTGTGTATGGCTACCGCCCAGCCAGATGCACGAGAGACTGGATTTGTGTCTCGTTCGAAAATCTCAAATGGAATATCCTGATTTCGCAAGCATTGGGCCAGTGTTAGTCCACCAAGGCCGGCGCCAACAATCAGGACACGAGGTTTTGTAGTGTTGATAGCCATATCTCAAGCGTATCGAACGGTTTGATTTGCTTCTGGTAATATCTCCCAGCGCTCGAAGATTTGACCCAATATTTTCATAGATCGGCTCACCATTATATCCTGCTTTGACAGCCATCATGATCTCTGGGCTGCTTGACACTCGGACAAAGCTCGCGAGCCGATCGCCATCTCCGCGAGTTATAATTGACTAAGCCATGCGGAGAGGGGGGGAATGACGGGATTATCCACGATACGCGAGACCGAATCCCCCGTGCGTATGCACCTACTCATGCGAGTAAGCTTCCGTGGCTGGATCGCCGTGCGAGATCTTGTTATATCCGGTTACAGTATGCCACTCAGGACACATCATCAATTCGCGCTCGATAGCTTACCTACCTGAGTAATGAATGCAAATAGGGGAATGTGTCGAGTCTTGGTACCGTATCTAGCCAAACGTAGTGGAAGTTATAATTTATAGTTATTAGAAAATAGTTAGGTAGTTTCGTTAGGTGCCTGATCTTATGTGTATAGACATTTCTTTCCTTTACCTCTTGATGAGACACAAGACGAAGTTGAGCAGCTTCAAAAAGTAATTGTACTTGCTGTTTTAATATATGTCTCGTCTTTCAAAGGCTTTCGTTAATTACCCACTGTCGCAGCACCCGCGTTTCGTCATCTCAGAAGTTGATAATACTAGGTATCAATCCTACGAACGTTTTATTTGAAGGAGGTGGTGATAGGTCCCGCGAATAGCCTATCCACCCTTTCCCCCTTTATACCCACGGTTCAGGGGCCAACTACCCGCTCTTCGCCAGGAAGAAGCGGCCAACGCGACATGAGAACCGTAGCCTCCTCCAGGCCGACCTCTGCTACGAGAATCTCGTCCAATTCCGTGCGAAAAGTCGCCTTCAAGAAGGATCAATCGAGATATCCGGCCCCAGTCCGGCAGGACAACTCACGGCCACAAAACAACCATTATTGGAAGAATATATACAATAACGACAATGGAAGCGACCGGTACAGCATATCGAACAATTTTTATCGATTCCCCTTCTTACGTTGTTTGACATGCAACAGAACATTCTCGAATAGAAATGCACTCTTCGCTCATCTTGAGGACACCGTCACGCAAGGACGAGAAAAGTTGAGACGCGGCTGAAGGAGGCTTAGACTCGTGCGCATATAGGACCGGGCATCACTACCTATGCCGATCATATTGCCTTGGATCCTGGAACGTGAACATTCACTTTAGACATACATACCTACCTACCTACCTAGGTACCTAATTTTTCTTTTCAAAGTGTCATTTTACTTACAATTGCATTGACCTACTTTAGTGTAGGTACTATGACTGCCTCCCTATCTAGGGGTGTTCCTGAGGACTAGCCCACAACATTAATGCATCCTCTGCTCAGAAAACCCATTGGACTATCCGATTCCCCCAACTCCGTAGCATGCAAGGCAAACAGACAGTGCCTCAATCTGAAAAAAAGTGACCTACGAGGCGGCCGCCGTAGTATGTACAATGCCGAAAAAGGTGTAGACAGGCGTTCATGAACGGCCTCTCAAAGCTCTCATTTCTTGAACGTAACACTCTTGCCAGGCTTCTCGCCATGCATCTTCCTTGCGGGCTTCGGCCCATCGACTGTCATGCCATAGGGGTTGAACTTCGCCGCTGGCGGAGCACCGTTAGTTGCTCGCGCAGCCTTAAGAACAGACTTCGCCTTGCTGTAATCGAAAGGTTCCTCATCTTCATCCTGGTTCTCCCTTTTCTTCGAGGATCCCGCCGCTTCGGCGAAGCCTTCCTTCTTGGCACGTTTGGCTAGCTGTCTGGCGTTTCGTAGTCCCTCCTTGAGGGCCCGCTTGCGCGCCTGCTTTTCAGTCTTCTTCTGCTTTCTTCGTGTCTTCCGTTGTCTCTCTTCCTCACTGTCATCCATGTCGGGGACCGCGATTTCATCCGCATCAACGAAAGCGCCCGAGCTGGGCTCCGGTTTAGATGGTGCGTTGCCATCGGTCTCGCCTACCTCGCCTTCTTCCGAATCTGATTCTGACTCCGATTCAACTTCAACTTGAGGTACTTTGCGTTTCAAACCAGCCTTGAGAGTGAACTCGTCATCGATAAGTAAAGGTTTCTCCAGTTCTGTTAGTGGAATGACTGATTCCTCTTGCGTAGCCGGAGGTTGCGGTCGAGTGTCTGTCTCCGATAACTTGCCAGACTTTATGAAGTGAGCCCAAGGCAGCTCGAATTGTATAGCCTTTTTAGCCACTGCTTTTGACGGCTCCTCCCACCGGCTGCTGATCGGAATTTTGCCCCAGAGCCTTGAAGTTTGAGAGACGAGATCTTCAGTCTTGATTACCTCTGAATCATTGCCTTTTAGTTGAGGAAGAACCATCTTCGCGACTTCGCCGATACCTAGGGTGGATGCCGGTGTATATCTGCGAATAGCATCAATGACACTAGGTCCATTTACTCCTTCGGACTCGGCTTTGCTAATGATCTTGAATAAGTTGAAAGCTTCTCGCTTGGCGATATGAGACGTGGCATCAAGAAGGCTGTGGAGTGCTTTGGGATCGGGCGGCATGCGTCTAGATATGTTAAAGAGCGTTGGATTGCTCATCACATACATCGCGCTTTCGTCTTCGCGACGAGCTATCTCATCGCGCCACTTGTGCACAGCTCGAAATATGGCGAACTGCTCTTTCGAATATTTTCCAGCAGACTGTTTGATGAGCAAATTATACCATCCAAAGGGCCCTTGACCACCTTCGGCATCGTAAATAACTGTCTCATATCGTCGTAGGGAGGTCTCTTTCGATCTATCCAAGACTTGTCGGATTGAGTTTTGATCTGGTTCTTGAGCGGACTGTTCCAATAGCTCGTTGCGCATCATATCGTAGATGTAGAGCAAGTAGTGGGTATCAGAGCGAGCATAGTAGAACATTTCCTCGGGAATTGGACTGGTTTACTGTTAGTTAGACTCAACTCAGAAACTAAGGATCATGATCAAGACTGCAATCCTGCCATACCGTATTCGCCAATCAGCTAACTGATATTTCTTGTCTGCATCAAAGTCGACAAACCTCTTGAGAAGGTATGCGAGACTCCTTCCGGGATACTGAAGAGCCACCGCGGCTTCATATGTGTCGAAGAGTCCGACAAGGTAGATACCGCAATCTCGTTGCAGCCAAATAATATCCATATAGGCACCATGGAGTACCTGTAACTGTTAGATATATAATTGGATAAACTTGGGTGAATGAATTAAACTGACCTTGACGATCTTGGGATCAGCGAAGACTTCGTTCAGAACCTCAAGCTTGCGACGCCATGGCTGTAGAGTATCAACTATCCAGTCCTTCTCACGTGTGCTGATTTGCATCAGTGACAGTAACCCAGTGTAGGTTCTGAAATCATGGTGCTCAGTGTCAATAGCGATCTCCGTAGCACCCTTCAGCTCCTTCAGCATATCTAAAACGCCTTCGAAGGTATCGACAAAGGTGGCAGATGTGGTTTCTACGGGTTGATACTTGATGGGTTCGTTCGCCTGGAAGACAGCTTCTGGGTACTCAAGTTGGTGGATCTCGGTCTCGTAAGGATGCTTGTATCTATATATCCTATTAGCTCGGACAGAGAGGAAAAGAAAAGACCGTAACCATACTGGGTTGTATCATTCTCATCTTTGAATATCTCGAGACTTTTCTCTAGAGGGACGACTGCGTGCGGCTTCTTGGTGAGGATGGGTTTCCAGGGCGATGCGTCCAGGTTGTTCGGCTTCACGTGGAATGCATTCTGCGGTTTGATGATGTTCGCATGGCGCATAGAGCCGTGAAGTAATGCTGATCGGGGCTTCTTTGCTAGCGGCCCTGACTGCTCGACGGGCACAGCTTTCCTCTTGATCATGCCAGTGTACTCATCCAAGCATGTGTCGGCTTTCTCTAGCAGGGTATCGACTATATCCACAATGCGCGTCCAATGGACGTCAACGTCGTCGCCATCTTCTAGCTCGGGGGCATTTAGATCGGTGCCCTTGGATGCGGATGCGAGTAGCGACGTGGTCAAGTTGAGGATACGAGCGGATGTGTCGTCAAGCTGCTCTTCGACGTCCGGATTGCTTGTCCGGTGAAAATCAAGGTCTTCGGCTGCGATCTGGTTGGCAAGTCGGGTGGCGGAGACAAGAGCGGTTTGGATCTTTTCCTGAACGGACTTGAAATCCTGCGAGGAATCCATGTTTGCGGCGCATTGAATGCTCTGCGCAGTCCAACGACAGGAAAAGTTGACGAGGTTTGGATTCGCGATTTGAAAGTTGATTTGGGAGATGAAATGCGCTGGACCGGGCCAGAAAAAAACTAGGTAAAGCGCGGATCCGATTCAAAGGGTCGGGCGCGCGGAATTAGCACCGCGGGGACTTCGTTGTATGTACATATGCACATACAAACATACAAGTAGCTTGCTAGTACTTTGACTTAGTTCGGTGCCTGGGTGATGTGGGCGCTGTACTTTGAATATACAACGAGCTAGTGTATGTACGCTGGTACGTTAGCTACAGTGCGCTAAGATAACGATAACGATGTTCTGCAGGCAGGGGTGCTCTCTGAAGATGTCCTGGTTAGCACATCCTATTGGCTATGTGCATTAATAGCACAGCTTCACCAGCGTCATCCAACTTTCTGCACATCTGGTGTTCTTCATACCAGAACAACCTAAGAGATAATATTGTTTCCAGAATCCACGATGTCCGCTTCCCTCGCGCCTGAGTGCAACGAAGTGAAAGAGTAAGCAAATCGAGCATTTTACATTTTAGCAAGATCTTCCAACTAAAAATGATCGATCAACTCAGGCCTACGATACCTGCTTTCTTAAGTGGTATAGTGAAAGTACGTTGAACATCAATATCAGGATTTGGACTTTTATCAATTTTTTCTAATACCAATACAGAATATCTTCGGGGCAACGCAAAGGCGGACGATAACGAGTGCTCTAAACTTTTTATAGATTATAAGAATTGTCTCCAGGCAAGTAACCATTCAACACGCCTGCACCGTCTGACCTATGAGATTTTGGTCTGAAAGACAGGGTTTTGTCGCTAACCACTGACGCATTTGTTAGGTCGCCCTTAAGGAACGGGGCATAGACAAGCTGCTAGACGAAGCACGAGAAGATACCAAAGAAAGCGATGCTCTTCACATGAAAAGAAAATGATGAATATCGAGAGCATAGGTACCTAGGCAGGCTGTGCCGCAAAGGTGCCGAGCTTCCGAATCACTCCATCAGATGCATCTGGGGCCATCTGCGGATAACCACGAGCTGTGTGATGGTCCCAGCCAATGTCTGTCATCCCACACAACGAGCCCCACGAGGAGACGGGGTCTCTTTGCTGCTCGGTTGCTGACGCCGAGCTCAGCCTCACCGTCCCCCAGCTGAGGTGACGAAGATCTTTTGGCAGAACGAGAATGAGACCAGGAAGGGAAAATGCAGGGCCTGCCACAAGGTAACAGTAATATCTTGGCGGTTAGCGTAGCCTAAGAAATGGGGGAGAGCTCGTATTCATTACCCTAAACAACCCAGCTCTGATTCTCCAAATGTACATATATATAATCCCCTTAGCTCAAATTCCTCTCCAAGGTAATCATGGTAATTCTTCCAAAAACCTGCACACCAGCTCATACAACTTCACAGCGTTACCCACTCACGAACTGGGCGCTGCTGGGTCAGAGCAAGGCATAGGTTGCTAGAACGATCTATCGGGTTCTCATATTAATTTACCCGCATAATGCGAAGTATACGTCTGGTATTGTTGACATTTTCTGTTGATACTTACGAAGGGACTTACAACGAAAATGAATCTTCGGGCA
>JAOXNK010004919.1:0-10779 GCA_028566675.1 Hypoxylon intermedium | reverse complement strand
GGAGGTTGTCTAAGTTTAGGAGAAAAAATCGGGATGAAAGTCCTTCTAACACCTCCGATCCTACCACAGAGGGTCGGGTCGAGCTCACGACTGTTCCTCGTTTATCAGGAACAGCAGCTACTACTAGTAACGCTCTTGCTCGAAGAAATAGTGAAGTCGAATCTGGACCGCTTGGTCTCACTGTTGTATATGCTCCTAAAAATGCCCATAAGGCGGACATCGTTTTCATACACGGTCTTGGAGGAACTAGCCGATGGACATGGTCGAAAAATAGGGACCCAGAACTATTCTGGCCATCCAAATTCCTACCCCTTGAGCCCGATGTTTGCCAGGTTAGGATTTCGACATTTGGGTACAATGCCAATTTTCGTAAGGCGGGAAACGTCAGCACTACGGTATTTGACTTCGCTAAAGATCTACTGTTTGAGTTGAAGTACGCAAAGGACGACCAGAAGGAAGATTTGCGTATGGGAAGCGTAAGTATGATTTATTAATTGTCATAATGTCAAAACGCGAAATCATCTAACTGGACTCTAGGTGCCACTAATTTTCGTTGTCCACAGTATGGGAGGGCTCATTGTCAAAGAGGTGAGATTACCCGGTTATTCAGAAGTTTTGGGGCTCATGCTTTGAAGGCGTATTTGCAAGGCCTAAATGATCCCGAATATGAATCTATCATCAAAGCTATCTCCGCAATCACCTTTCTTGCTACACCACACCGGGGCACACATCTTGCCGAAACTTTGAATCGAATATTGCAGTCAACCATGATCACAAACTCGAAACAGTATATCTCTGAACTTACAAAGAATTCTTTCACCTTGCAAAGGCTCAATGACCAGTTTCGCCATATTGCGCCTCGGTTGGATATTGTTTCGTTTTATGAAACTCAGCCTACTTCGATCCTGCTCAATGCCCGAATCGTAAGACTAATTGAAACCCTTTTTGTAAGCTTTTGTTGACATTCTATAGATGGTTGTGGAGAAAGACTCTTCAATACTTGGCTACCCCGGAGAAACATCGAAGGCTTTAAATGCGGATCACCATGGTATTTGCAAATTCGACAGCCCTAGGGATCCTAATTACGTTGCTGTTAGAAATGTTCTCACATCACTCCTTGGCAAGATTATCTCATCGAGCAACCCAAAGAAGCCCACAATGCCAACCCGTACAGAGTTACATGATTTGAAAACCTTCTTGGCCATTACAGGACACCCAGCTATGGACTACAGCTTATTCCGAGACCAATGGACACCGGGAACCTGTGAATGGATCCTCCAGAATGCAGAATTCACCGCATGGGCACATGATTTAGATTCATCATCTCGTCTTCTATGGCTACATGGTGGGGCAGCAACCGGAAAGTCGGTTTTGTCTTCCTTCATTGTCAACAGCTTGGTGCAACAAGGCGCCTGTTGTCAATATTTTTTCATCAGATTCGGTGATCAAAAGAAACGAACCCTGAGCTCCATATTACGCTCATTTGCCTATCAGATAGCACATGCAATTCCGAGTTTCTTACGAAGGCTTCTTGAGCTCGCCGACGAGTCTATTGATTATGAAACCGCCGACAGTCGGACCATCTGGGAACACATCTTCGAATCGATTATCTTCAACTTAGAGGAGTCAAAACCCTTGTATTGGATCATAGATGGCGTCGATGAGGCGTACGAACCCAAAGCGGTGATCAAGCTCTTATCCAATGTCTCTTCTTCCTCTATCCCCCTTAGGATTCTATTTGTAGGACGCAAAACCTCCGAAATTGAATCTGCTTTCCGGAAAGTACCGATTTCTTTGAACCTAGGAGCGATAAGCATTGAAGGCCACCCGGAAGATTTACAGTGTCACATCCGTCAAGAGCTTACCATGTCCGGTACCCCTGAATTTAAAGAGAGCATTGTGAAAAGAGTCGTGGAGGGATCACAGAATAACTTTCTTGTAAGTTATAACTAGAACCTCAAATATTTTTGCTACGATATCAAGTTAACTAGACTCTAGTGGGTGCGGCTTGCTGTTGCTAAGCTGAATCATTGTCATAGATTGGCCGATGTTGAGCTCACATTCCAAGAATTACCGGATGGGATGGAAGCCCTTTATCACCGCATGGCATCATCAATTACCCAAAATCCATCTGCAACAGATAGAGCATTGGCATTGAGTATCTTGGAGTGTGCCACTTGCTCATTCCGTGAATTGACAGTTGCAGAGATATCATATGCACTTGATGAGGATATATCTGGATTTTTAGATCTTCAAAGGTCAATCGTGGATCTGTGTTGCGGCTTTGTGACCATTGATAATGGCGGTAACGTTACGATGATACACCAAACTGCTCGCGAGTACTTGCTTGGCAGCAAGGATCAACCTTCTCTTGTCAATCCCAGCAATGCCCACGAACGTATGTTCTTGAGCTGCATGAGATGTCTTATGACAATCGGCCTTCGAGCTAAGCTCAACCGAAACCAGAAGCCCGAATTCCTTGATTATGCTTCAAGTTGGTGGTCATCACATCTCATATCCACGTCTCTTGATTCTCTACAAACGGGTGAGGTTCTCAGGACGTTTTTGACTAGCCATTGGGTTCTAACATGGATACGCACGCTTGCTGCAAATAACGAGCAGCGAACCCTCGTACATGCTTCCCGAAATCTTTCAAAGTATTGCCTTAGCCGACAATGGCCCAGCATAACGCAAAGAGATGGAAAATCGCACACTGTAGAGAAAGAACTTCTCGAAGGCTGGTCTACAGACTTTGTTAAACTGGTAGGGAAGTTTGGAGCTAGTATACGGCGGAATCCAGAGTCAATATATAAACTCATCCCTCCTTTTTGCCCCCAGAACTCTTCGGTTTATCAAGTTTTCGGTAAAGCGGAGGAGGGGAACATCGCGGTGTCAGGGGTATCTACTGAGAATTGGGATGACTCACTAGCACGTCTATCACTTGGATCTGACAGCTATGCGTCATCTATTACGGCATCTGGCGCTCTAATCGCTATTCTTACTTCTCCCGGGAGCGTTTTCATGTACGACTCTTCAACATTCGAGGAAATTGTCACTTCTCCGATAAAACATGGCGAACGAGTGTACCGAATAGAACTCAACAGTACGGCAACCATACTTGCTACTTATGGCTACCGAACAACAAAGATATGGGATATCTCGACTGGGGACTGCAAAGTATCAGTTGACAACCTCGAGTCACGACCCCGGCCTCTCTCTATGCTCTTCATCAACAGTAACACTACTCTTTATGTTGGCTTTGAAGATAGACGGGTACGGTCACTTGACATCAGCCGGAAATCTCCAACCTGGCAGCTCGTAGCAGAACTAGAAGAACCGGAACTCGAAGGGCACTTTCTTAACTCGTCAAATTTCATGACCCTGAACAAAGATGGGACTCTGATCGCTGTAGCTTATAGAGGCTATCCATTTTCAGCATGGGAGTTGGAGGGACCGGTGCACATCGGCCATTGTTGGCGAAAGCGAGAGCAAATTTCCAGAGGCGAGGTGATCGATGCTGTCTGGCACCCACATTCACCAGAGATCTTAGGCTTATACATAGAAGGCGTGCTCTTCAAGTGGCGCCCTTATGACGACGAAGTTGTTGAGATGGCTATAGGAGCTTCTAGACTAGCGATCAGCAGAGACGGAAACCTCTTGGCAACTGGTGATGTACGTGGTACAGTGAGAGTCTACACTACGTCTGATCTCGGGATACTCAATCAATTAACGTCCCAGGACACTATTCTAGGATTGACGTTTAGTCCTGACCATCGGCGCCTTTACGACATCCGAGGCTATTACGGAAATGCGTGGGAGCCAAATGCGCTGTTGGAATTTGCGGAACAGACGAAAACAATTGAGAGTGGAATTGAAGATAACAGCCTCAGCCATAGCCTTCCAACTTACTCTTCATTCTCGAAGGGTTGACGCCATTACGGTGCTTGGCACCTCG
This sequence comes from Hypoxylon intermedium, assembly GCA_028566675.1. Lineage (NCBI taxonomy): Eukaryota > Fungi > Ascomycota > Sordariomycetes > Xylariales > Hypoxylaceae > Hypoxylon > Hypoxylon intermedium. The sequence continues at coordinate 6,824 of JAOXNK010004919.1, read as the reverse complement.
CCGACCGGACGGTTGTATGGCTACGGTACAGAGACAGGAGCAGTTCGCTTGCTCGACTTGCATAAGGGAAAGCTTCTCGATATCCACAGGTCGCGTGGATATTTGAGCATTGAGCAGATGAGCTGGAGCAACGACGGGCGTTACATTTCCTTCGCAGATTCGAGCAAAACGGTTTTCGTCAAATCAGTGTCACTCGACTCGAATTCTTCAGAACCTGTGGTGAAAGCCATGGCAGAGACCCCGATAAAGCCGACAATAAAGGGGCCAATTATAGAATTGATATTTCAGCCCAGCTCGAATCAGCTTCTAGTATCTGGCTCTAACACGATACACGTCATCTCCCTTACCTCGATGTCAGTGGCCCACACAATGGAATTAGACGTGACAGTACACAAGTGGATTTCCCACCCTCAAGATCCGGAGTTCATTATTGGGTTCGGGCCAGAACGAGTACAGCTTGTGAATTGGAACTTAGCCGAGACCCAGACTTATGCGACCAATTTTGGGGGCCCCCCAGATCATGTCACAGTGGACAGACTCCTCGCCACCCAGGATAAGAAGCATTTGTTGATCCAAACATCCTTCCGAGATAACAACTCGAAAGAAAAGGTACTTCATTACTTCGATACCTCAGAATTCTCCATATCTTCAAAGGGAACCCCAAAAGTGGACCAGAAAGGGGAACCAACCACTTTAACTCCAGTCACTTTCCCTCGTGACGTCTCATCTGACGTTGTTTTTCCGCTCTCATTCCTCTCTCACGACCGCCTCGTATTCCTTTCTTCGGACTTCTCGGTTTACTCATGGCAACTTGGTCCAGGTTCAAACGCGATGTTCTCGGCAGGCCCGATGCCTAGTCCGAGTAATAACGTAACCACAGCGAACTCGCCTCTTCGGAGTCGCCATAATCCTAATCTTTCTATTAAGAAATTGTTCAAAGAACTTTTCCCTCTTCCAGGAGACTGGATTAGCAGAGACTGCCTGTCCTTATGTTCTGTCTGGGAAATGGAAAGGTCTTTCCTGTGTCCGAGGAACGGAGAGATTGCCGTTGTTCGGTGTGCAGCTTTAGCCTAAGCAATCCATTACGAGTAAGGAGAATTTCCCTCTTCCATGCATGCATAGGCCGCCCATAGAGGAAATATGTTTATCCACATTAGTGGCCCAGATTCGGTGATAGATATACCTTCATACCTGCCTAGATACTTGAATGCCTCCTAACCTATGTTGTGCTGCAGGGTATTAGAGGATAGTCCACATCCCTATGTGCGCCATCACCCCCCAATACAATATTCTATTGTATTGCACACCCATGATACCTTGCTCAAGTATGTTAGTCGAGACATGGCATACATATGCAGGTTAGTTACAGTACGTACTATTGGCACCAATCCGAGATCACGGTACGGCACATACAATACTGCGCCACCCTCCAACATCCCCCAACAGACTGCACAGGGATAGAACTTTTACCAGTGTCCATATTAATTTCAGTCTCAACTGATCTTCTCCTTCTGAAATTGTGCCATCAAATCTTATCGTTCCTCACACCCTCAAGTAATTCTCTCCCTCATAGTCGACTTCCAATCAATCAAGTTACACGACTGTTGTCTCCTAAAGCATCATGGGACTATACACCAAACTTCCAGAGATGATTGATGAGGTGGATGTCATTATTGCGGGAGGTATCATACCTTAGTCGAATATTTTGGCTTTTGGTGAAGTCCTGATAAACTAATTCTTGGTCAGGGGGGACTGCTGCTTGCGTCGTCGCCGCTAGGCTCGCCGATGCAGATCCTAACTTGTCCATCTTGTTGATTGAAGGCGGCCCAAACAATGAGATGCCCACTATCGAGTATCCTGCATTGTTCATGGCGCATCTTGCTCCAGATAGCAAGACAAACCTCTTCTACATGACAAAGAAGTCCCCGGAGGTAGCAGACAGGATGCTGGTTTTGCCAACTGGTAATGTCCTCGGGGGAGGGTCATCGACAAACATGACGGTGTACAGCCGGGCCCAGCGATCCGATTGGAACTCATGGAACACTCCTGGATGGTCAGCGGATGATATGTTGCCTTATTTGAAAAAGGTTGCTTTATTCTTCATTCCGTGCAGATGAATCTGCTAACATCTCGTCCCATAGCTTGAAACGTACCATGGAAAGGATGAGAAGGGTGTACATGGTCATGACGGCCCAATCCACGTATCTCTTGGTCCACATAGTTCGCCGAAAATCGATAGCGAAGGCATTGCCGCATTACAGAAAATGGGCTGGCCCGAGGTCGAGGATTTATCTGACCTGGATTCCATCAATGCTGTATGGCGAACGAAACGATTTATCTCACCTGAAGGCAAGCGTCAGGATTCAGCGTCATGTTATCTACACCCTCGACTTCGGGATGGAAAACATCCGAATCTGCATGTTCTGGTTGAATCACAAGTTACACGTGTCCTGCTCGACGAGCACCATCGCGCTGTAGGGGTCGAGTTCAGACGTTCCCCAGCATTTCATCCCGGTGGCGCGGATCAGCCGCTTCGTAACGTGAAGGCAAGGAGACTTGTTGTTTTATCCTGCGGGGCTTGCGGTACCCCCTCCCTCCTGGAACGCTCTGGCGTTGGTGAACCCAAGATTCTAGAACGTGCCGGCGTCCCGGTCGTAGTCGACCTTCCCGGTGTTGGCAATGGGTACGAGGACCATCATCTACTCGGTTACCCATACCTGAATACTCTCAACATTTACGATACTCTGGATGGGCTTGTATTCGGACGTATGGGGAGCTACGAAGATTTGATAAAAAATAAGGAGGAAATGCTGGGATGGAATGGCCACAACATTCAAGCAAAAGTGCGGCCAACCGAAGCTGAGGTTGCTTCCCTTGGACCTGACTTCCAAGAGGCCTGGGACAAAGAGTTCAAGGGTCATCCGGATAAACCTTTAGCGATTATCAATATAATCAGCGGGTGAGCAGTCTTCTAAGTAGCAACTTGAAACTCCTCTGACTTCTAAAAAGCTTTCCGGGAGACCTTCGCTTCTCCACTGGCGATCCCTGTCTCGCCGTAACGGCTTTCACCCCTTACCCCTTTTCGCGTGGACACATCCATATCACGGGACCCAGCCTAGACGACCCAGTTGATTTTGAGACTGGATTCTTCACAGATGCAGGCCAAATTGATGCCAAGAAGCATATGTGGCTGTATAAGAAGCAACGTGAGGTCATCCGGCGCATGCCTTCGTATCGTGGCGAAATGGCCCATTGCCATCCACCCTTCGCAGTAAAGTCGAACGCCGCATGCATCAAGCTTAGTGGTGGCCCTCTTCCTAGCGATGTCACTGATATTCAGTACACGATTGAGGATGACGTAGTGCTTGAGAAATGGATACGAGAGAATGTGAGTACTACATGGCACTCTCTCGGGACGTGTAAGATGCTTCCGCAAGACCAAATGGGTGTGGTCGATGCCAGTCTTGGTGTCTACGGTGTCACGGGTCTTAAGATTGCTGATCTCAGTATCGCACCCCGTAATGTGGCAGCGAACACTGCCAACACGGCCTTGGCGGTGGGTGAGAAGGCGGCTGATATCTTCATCAAAGAGCTAGGCCTAGGCTTTGCACAGTAGTATGTTCATTAGATGAGAAGAACTCAGACGGCTATCTACTCTTCTCGATATACCTCTTGTCGGCCGTGCTATGTAACATAAAGATAATCAATGTCTCTCTCTCATAGGTTAGGGGCTACTAGGTGGTTTACTACCATTACTAGTTACGTACTTATTGTTGTCATTACATACCAACTTAACTTGAAATTGGTCTTCACTACTCAGCATAATCGAAGAGGCAGAGACTTGGGCTGTTTGTTAGAGTCGCAACCTAGAGCTGAAGCATGAGCGCAGCTTGCATAGCTCTCCAGCCATGGGGCAACACACCTAGCCCAGCTTAATAGTCGGGGTCGTTCGACGCTCCTTGACAGTATCATCTGCCTTTTACTCGCACTTGAGCGGGGAGGCACAATATACACCGGGAGCAAGGGGTCGAAACATTGCGCTTCTCGTGATCTCCGGTGTCATTCTGACATGTTTCATTCCCTGGCAGACGTGCTGCATCTTCGCCCAGCGCAGCATCGAGACTGGGTAGGCTGACGCAGGTATGGTGTTTCTCCATGCTTGCAACCACTCCCCCTTTCTCCACTTTTATATGTTACTCGGTCAAAACCTCCCACCTAGCAACAACGCACAACCAAACACAGATATTAACTCAAACAACACCCAGATATTTCACGTACGACCATAGGATTTGGAAAACTCGGGATCCCGTCCGCTCTCCCATAGATAAGCCAAATACCTCTAGATTAGTAGTTGGATCGGTGACGACCAGCGAATCCCTGGTGTTGTACGTTTTATACTTTATTTTTGCTGATTTTTCAACAACACCGTTCTAGGTCGGCCAAGCAGAGCCAATTTTCCGCTGGATAATTGTTTACAAGACGCAGTAGATTTTATCGGCGGCCAAATTTTGGCGTATAAAAGATAAAAGGGGGTCGCTGATACTACTACGCTAGTGCACGACGCCCCGCGGAATAGACAAGATAGGGGAGGACAGGCACTTATAATTCCAGATTCTTGCTCTCTGTTTTCCACGGAAGAATGGATAAATTTAATCTGATAGCCGCGCATGTAGGCTTCGATCATTTTACCGTAAGTAACTAGTATTTAGGTTAAATCTGAGGATTATGGTAAGAGATTCAAAAAGGGGTAAAGGAGACTATCGCAGCTTTCTCGCGCTCAAACGAATATGATTAGGGGACCATTGAACCCAACCTTACAAAAGCTATGCGCGCTATCTCATGTCTGGCTCGATATAAGCAACCGGGGGCAAGTAGGTACTTGAATAAATACATGCCTGTCTACGGATTACTTTAGCAGATACTTCGTAAGCATTGCACACCATCCAGTATACTTGATATGGAGAGGCACTGAATTCAGGAACCCCAACGGGGTGTTTTCTTCAATTCCAGGGCTGCTGCAAAAGGGCTTTCAATTTAGGTTAAGCCTTCTCCCCGAATTATTTTTGATGAAAATCTGCAGTCGAAATTTGCATCAAATTTGAATGTGATTGTTAGGTGTTATATTCCCCCTCCGGGATTTGACAATAATATCATAAGTTTTCAATATACAGGACCTCAGCATGGTAGTATTTACCTGGCACATTCTTAACATGCTACTATACGTGACATTCATCGTCGCTATCAATAGCTTGGCGGCTTTTGATCTCCCAGGCCTGCTTATTTCTATGTTCTCAGGGGTTCTCAGGGGTACTCAGCATAGAAATCGGGGTTCCAACTTAGATTGTCCAGGCAAAGCCAAATCGCTAGCTAATCTGATCCCTCCCGAGGCCTATGTCTTCCAGCTTAAAGCCTTTTATGTAAATTTCCATGTTCTCTTTCACTAAACTTGAAAGGTTACACGTGTGTAGAGATACACATTCCGAGCGAGGATTTCTAAAAACCCATTCCGAGCCAGGATTTCTAGAAAACCATTCCGGAGACCTGAAGTTTTGAATAATCTTCTCAAGTGACATAATGCTGTATCCACGATATGGATGTTTTGGCTGCGAATAGAGTATACCCTGTGTAGGCATCTGTTTGGTGAGCGCACCTAAGAGCATGGACGAACACTCGAATGAGCATCCAGCTTTGCCATCACGTAATTGTCCCAAAAGATCATATAGGCGAGTAAATATCCGGTGCACAAATTTGAGCCTTCGCTCATCGACCTTGTCTATCAACCTAATCAGCTTGTTACATGGGAAAGATCAGGCGACCTACCAGCTACATCCGTGATTGGCAGGTCTAGTGTTGGTAGCCGCCCAGGGCAGTGTAGTAAGGCTACTTTCGTTGCCTCCTGGAGCAGAGTGTTTTTCTTGAATACGAAAGCGACCAGTATCCATAGAATAAGTTCCCTATCACATGTCTTCGGAATGCCCTTTCGCAACTGATCGATACACACATCTGACCAGATCATAACGGCCTCGTGGCACTTGTAGTAGTCAACAAGCACGGCGATCTTAGCTAGCATTTCAAGCGAGACCGATCTAGGAACCTTGCGATTGCGCCCGTGGATGACTTGCATCAAGATGAGCATAGCTGTTTCATCCCAACCCTCGGCATCAATCTCACGGCGGCCGTGAGAAAGGATCTGATTTTCTTTCCAGGGACCTTGTAATTGGAGCTTGAAATATTTGGATGCCAATATCAAATGTCTCGAAGAGAGTAGGAACTGGGTTACAGGCATGAACTTGCAGACTCAGCTGGCGGAGGCAGCCCTCGCTCCTGCTTGACAGAGGGTTTGGAGAGATTGCCATCATCGATGTTGGGATTGTGTTCGTCGTCAAGTTTATGGTCAGATTCGGGTTCGGGTTGGGATGTTGGATCAACTTCAACGGGTGCTTCTTTGTCCCAGTCATGATACCAAACAGCAAATGGTGCGGTCGGGTTGTGAAGGGTTAGTAGAATATCCCCCTGAGGGTCAAGCTCATGAAACGTCATGTTCGAAGAAATCAAATCAAACCAAACAACACCATATCTAATTTAGCTCGATTGTCGGTAGACTAGGTACCGATATAAAGCATATCGCGATACATCTGTAGGGTCGGTACGAGGGATACGTTTGGCGTAGCCAAAGGTGGTGGTCACGAATAATAATGGTTTTGATGTTGTTGATGTTGTTGTTGGATGGTTGTAGCCGGCTAAGGTTGGCTTGGTACCTACCTAGGTGTGGATCCCTTGGCACCCAGGAATCCACGGGTTGGCACGTGACTACCTATTCTAGG